>JAUMTS010107777.1:0-10262 GCA_032273385.1 Ophiopholis aculeata | reverse complement strand
GGTGTAGGGCATGCATAATTAAGCCGTTTTGGGTTGCGCTTATTTGGGTCGCCTTTAGAATATCATTGTGCATGTTTTTGGTAAAGGAACGGTGTTCATGAGTGATATGTAGAGTTCTAAAAATACCTATAGTTGGCAAATATGACTATAGACCGATTTGGAATCCTCATCATGGTTGAATTTGTGAAACCTTTGTTCTTATTCTTAAAACACAAAACTATACTGGACAGTCAATTCACCAGGAGAAATCAGCTTTAAAATCTTGTCAGAATGTTACCTGTATTTGACATGCATACTTAAACTTCATTGACCCTTTAAACCCTAAGATATATGCAGGTGTTGTGACCTCCACCCTAAGTTATTTGCATAATATATGCAAAATCAAGTCATTTGTGTAGCTCCTGGACTAATTACACATAAATGCAGCTTTACAATACTTGCATATGACTGTAGCATCCTCCTTTCGCACGTAGAAAACCAAACCTCAAGAAAGTCATATGAACATTGCAGTCTTAGGATCAAATTGGCGGCTGGTCTGAAGCCGTTAAAGCGTCTTATCGGGTTATTGTCATACTCGATGAAGCCGCAAAAGCGGCTTATTGGGTTCAAAGGGTTAAAAGATAATGTTAGAAGTACTTCAATGCCAGAAAATGAAATGTACTCTAAAATGAATTAGGTTATGTCGCCCTCTATAGTAAACCTAAATGTCCATAGACTTACATGTCAAATGCTCATTAATTACAAAAAGTCAAGTTGAAGGGACTACCCATCATCCTGAATTTCAAATTTCACTTTTTTCCACATTAGACGGTAGTCCCTTCAAAGAAGCTGTCCAGAAAAACATAATCATAGTATAGAGTAAGTCAAAAATATTGCTACAGCAAAGAATGTTGAGGCAAAAAGTTGAATTCTGAAGCCTTTTAATGAATTTCATTTATTAAAAAAGTACATCTAACCGCAAATAAATAAAAATCCCTAATTTTCACCACAAAATCCAGTGAAATGTAAACCTGCATATTTTCCCCTCGGTAGTAAATATTACCAAAACCGCACAGTGTCCAATTGTGAATAGATTTAAAAGGATAATTCTAAAGCTGAAAAATGTACAGCTACCCACTCATATTTTTACAGTATATCAAATAATTGTTTTGAACTTGCCTGAAGGCATGGGATTAGGGATAATAAAGCTTACATTAACAATAATGAAAGTCATATGCTCAATGGGACAGAGTGTAATCACACTTAATTGTGTCATATGTTAAGGTCAGCTCATTTATCAAATTGTGATGAGATTTCTGTTTCAAACACAGAAAATCTCAGGAGTAAAATTTGGTGCTAATCAGTAGGTAATTGTTCATGCTAGCATGTATCTGCTGGGTAAGCATGATGGCTGAACATGTAGGGTATGCTTATGGCATCTCACATGGTTGAGTATTTTGGAACATAACTTACCCAAAAGAGTTTGTGTTCTTTATTTTAGGATGAACCATTATATAATCTGACTAACAGTTATTTACATCAAAAAGGTTGCTTCTTTGGACCTCAGAAATGGCTTTCCCTTGAATTATTGCTTTTAATGAAAGTTCAAAATGGGGTCTTCCTAGGTCTTCCTTTCGGGTTTTACTTTTCCTAAAACAAGAGCAAACAAATTACCAGTGCAAGACCCCTTAATGATCTAAAGGTTTTGTTTCCAAACCCTGTCAAAAACTAAAAGTCCTTTGTAATCATGGTAATGTAAACTTGCTTTATTCATAAGCAGCATATTCTATATGGTAGATATACATTTGTTTTTGTAGAAGCAGAAACCATATCATCTGTGGTAACCTTTCTAACATAACCAGTACAAAGCTCTGTTTGTTAGTAGATAGTTATAAAAGACAAACTGTACTGCATTTGAATAAATCTTGTGTATTTAAACACACCATTTGAGAAAACAGGTCACATGAAATGTGTCTAATTAAAGCATACCATTAACGACCTGTGCGTTATTAATATCAAGCAACAATTTGACAAATGTGTATTATGATAAATTTGACAAGACAGTAGTAATAAACCAAATATTTTACCAATATTCATGTACCAACTTCTGACATGCTGTAGATCATGTTCGTATGGTTCATCATGTTTCAAATTATAGGTCTGCATGTCTCAAATTTGAGATGCAAGTTTTTTATGAAGCTATAAATTTGTTTAAAACGGAATTACAATAATCAGACTGAACTGACCGACTTTGAATGTCTTACTTTGAAATGTTCTGCATACATGTTTCAATATAATGGGAAAGGATGCACAAGTGTTAGCTCTTTGAGTCTTCTCTGTTTTCTTTCTGTTTAAAAATCATAAACTCCCTTCAGCTTATGATAAACCTAGTTTTACACATATCTTTGAGATAAGTATTTGCAGTATTCACTTAACAGATTTTGTGAAAATGTGTAAAAAGATGCTTTTTATTGCTAATTAAGCAAATGTTCACCTAAGCTAATAAGTTTGGTGCAATAACTCTGTCAATTTGGTAAAATTGTGTAGAATTTGCCCAGCTCAAAAACCTGAAGAGGAAACACTTGACTGTATTTGTCAAATACAGTTCATGCACTGAGAAAAAATATAGTAGTGAGCCCTCTATTCTGCAGCTTAAATATAAAAATGTCTGTAGATCTGCATGTGCAATTGGAAGTTGAAGGTCTGACTGGCATCGTTTGAAGTTGCAGAAAGACATTTACAAATCTTCTCATGGGTCTACATTTATGTGAATGTAAAATTTAATCACAACTTAGTGTTGAGCATCCTTAATGAAAAGTCAATGTTATCTTGATATCACAATTCCTTTGAACTTGATATGAATATCCGGGGGGAGCTGTGGGGGCTGAAGCCCCTTGCAGGACCCTTAAAAAAAAAAGATACAAAAGCCCTCACCCTCACAGAAAACAATCCTAGACATGTCAGTGATAAGAAGGTATACAACTGCCTTAAGAAAATTCAGTTTTTCCATTGAAGTGTTACAGTTTTCACTTTCTGAAAACAAAAGAACAAAACAAATTTTATATTGCAATTCACAAATCTGCTTCAGTTTAAGCATGGTTTTGCAATTTTCCAAACCCTGTTGCCTTTTGTATTGTCAGCTGTTTTGACTAAGATTTTTGTATCAATTTCGTGGAATTTAAAACTAAATTTAAGCATTATAGACTCAATATTACATACACAATCTTTGATATTACTCAGTGCATGAAATATTTATGAGTATATTGCTGGTAGTAGAATAGCTTGAACTAGTTTACCATACCACAATTTGATATATGGAAGATTTAATCAAGTTACGGTATCAAAATTTGCCAATTAGCCAACCCTGTTGCTTTATTACGTTATATCAGCTGGTTGCCTGGTTCTGTGTTGATATTACGGGGCACTAGGATCAGTCACTTTATTCATATTCAGGCTACACCACACTAAATAAATGTCACTGTTGTATCATTATCATGCAGTAAAAAGTGTTACTTACTGATCTAAAGAAGAGCTGTAATATCACCCTGTCACTTTATCTTGGATAGTTTGATTATATTCTCAACATAAGCAGTGTTAGTAATATCTAGTTTAGGTAATTCTGCAACCCTGTTGCTTTATTGTATTGTCCCAGCTGTATACTGGATCTAGGTTGTTATATAGGGCATAGGATCAGTGGCTTATAGAAGGAGGCTATGCATATACTGGGTATGATTTCTTTATATATTGATAAAGGTTTCACTTTACAGAGATTTGAAAATCACAGTATGCATATATTTGCACCTGTAGCCAGTTTTATTGCACTATTAAAGATATACAGCAGTGTTCCCTCTAAGGATTTTGAGTATGAGCCAATGCAAAAAATTGTGTAAAGCCAGTGTGTGACTGCTCCAAATTCATCCGATTTTGCCACAAATTGGCTAAATGAAATTTCGCGCAATAGGGCCTTAGAGGGAACACTGGTGTACAGTATATCTTAAACAGCTAAGCAAAAAAATTAGTGCCACGCCTGACAGAAAAATAGGAAAGAAAAAGTGAAAAATCAAGTAAATCCGGTACAAATATTAGAGCCTGGTACAAATATAAGAGCAAAATAGGATAGGAAAGTTTAAAAATCAGGGAAGAAAAATTAAAACCGGGAAGGTTTCTTTAACCTTCCCTGTGCCAAATGATCATAAGGCTGGCTATGCTACTGGTTATTCTAGTCTGATCAACAGTAGACAATTTAACTGATTGTACTCTTGGCACATTGAAAAATGTGTGCATTCTATTTTTAAGCTGTCCATCTTGATTTTTTGGGGAGTAAACTGCCTAAAGTCTAAAAGAAAGAGTAGATTTTGGTGTTCTGCCTTTCATATTTCTTAAGTAATTGATATTGACTCAGAGACTATCATCCATATTTTGAATGGATTTGTAAATGTTTTAATTTAATTTACTCATATTATATGTCAACAAACAATTTAATCATGCACAGGATTCCCAATTTAAGTAATTGACTTTGAATTAGATTATAACCCAAATTCAAACTTTGGGACATTTTCAATTTACACATTTTGTTAAAAAATCATCGAACTATTATCCATTCTGCTTAACACCATATAATTTCATTCACACATATCAATTATTAGTGTCCAAAGATATCAAATCATACACTGCCCGGAGTCTCCTAAAGTCATTGCCTTTTGAATCAAGTTCAAATTTTGATTGGACATTTTCATTAAATCTACACATTTCTGTTAACATTTAAACATTCTGTCTGAAAAAGCAGAAATCATTGAACCGCGGGTAGTCTGCTTAACACCGTATCAATCTGTCATCTGTTTTTCATTGGTATTGATAGTAATTGAGTTTGAGTCAAGTTCAAGTTTTGATTGGATCTTTTCATTAAATTTACACATTTCTGTCAAAATTTACACTTTTTGTCTGAAAAAAAACCCAGAAATCATTGAACCACTATGTTTAACACCATATCAATCTGTCTGTCATCTATTTTTCAATGGTACTAGAGCACCCGCATCATTTTAGTACCTTTGTCCCTGACCAAATGACGTAGTCATAGAGCGTTCCTAAGCAAATAAGTATGTAGTTAACCCCTGTTTACCCTACTTGTCATTTGACCTCATCATTGTATTACCTTTGGGTCAGAGATTCTTTTGACTAAATTTGGTTTTAATATATAGAGCACTCCTACACAAATTGGCATATATTTGCCCCCGGGTGACCCGTGCCTGACCTAGTAACCCCCGCAATGTATTACGTTCGGGTCAGAGGTTCTTCTGACCAAATTTGGTAGTCGTAGGGCATTCTTAACCAACTTGACCTCTAGGTGACATTTGACCAGTGGGGGTCACTTTGAAAACCTGACCACAAACCTTGGGCCGTCTTTCCCTACCACCGTGCCAAATATCAACTCTGTAAGACTTAGCATGACGAAACCCATAGCCAGACAGACAGACTCTATGATCTTATTAATATAGATGGTTGTAGTTGACTTCATTGAATCAAGTTCAAATTTTGATTGAACATTTTCATTAAATTCACACATTTCTGTCAAAATTTACACATTCTGTCTGAAAAAACAAAAATCATTGAACCATGCATCTTCTGCTTAACACTGTTTTGTATCTTTCATCTGTTTTTCATTGGTATTTGTAGTTGACTTTGAGTCCAAGTTCAGATTTTGATTGGATCTTTTCATTAAAGTTGCACATTTCTGTCCAAATTTACACATATTTTACTAAATTTGTCTGGAAAAGCAGACATCATTGACCCACACATCGTCTGCTTAACACCGTATCAATCTGTCGTCTGTTTTTCATTGGTATTGCACGTGGCTCACATGGTTCCATCATCAGGCCTTTTGTCTGTCCTGAATGCATCCATCCCATCTTACTGAATGCATCCCATCATACTCAACTCTGGGATGTAATATTACATTGATGGGAGTACTGAGAGATGAGTTTATGAGATGGGCTTGGAAGTCTGTTCAGACTGTAGTAGTTACACTTGAGTTTTATCACCGATTTGTTTATATTTGAGCCAAAGGTCTGCAATGCTGATATAATGTCTACCATTGCGGCGAAAGGTTGCAATATTATAATTTAACACGGTCATTGCGCGTCTCATTTTCTGTCCATATTTGAGGGTAAATATTTATATTATGCCAAAAAACGTGTACTTCCCCTTGCCTGTTTCCAACCAACTATTTATGTAACAAGGTTTAGCCATCCTTCCCTAATTAAGCTTGGTTTTAAAAAAAAATTGAAGTCACTCATTTTGTTAAAACAGAGGATGCAACCCCTTGCATTTTGACCCCTTGGGGTAGATTATTTGTGGTGGCTGGGGTAGCCTTCTGACTAGAACAGCCCTTCTCCCAATTCTGAAGGTAAAACCTTTAACTTGGCTGACAACCCATACAATCAGGACCAAATGGAATCAGATGGATTTTTAGAAGCATTATTGATGTGTAAAACTTAAAAATAAACATGGGTATAGCAACCATCTGAACACAGCTTACACAGGACCATGCGCTGATCATATTAATTAGGCGTACATTTGTGGAGTGACGAGTGATGGTGAAAGTAGCAAAAATATTGGAGGATTCGGTTCAATTAAGTGGGTGGTGATTAGTTCTACATGTTATTAGATCATGTGCGCTTACAACATGATGTGGATGTCACATTGTGTACAGATGTAGATTTGAGGAGATTTTTTGTTGTGTTTTTGTAGTTTATGTGAAGAGATTTGTACTGTTGACTGATGAGATATGTCTCCAAGTGTAGTCCTTAATACCAAATGTGCAATTAGGACGGAATTGAGTCAGTTGATTTGATGTTTAAAAAGAAGGGTTTTTAGCAGGCTAATTTGTTCATTTTAGGTAAGCTGGTTGTATTTTGTTTGTGTTTTACAAATGTAGTAAGCTCTTTGCTGTTGAAAGATAAGATATTTCTTCAAGTTCTTTTTATACAGACTGTAAAACATACAATAATGTTCTCAACTCAGCCTTAAAGTACAATGCCCGATCAGATGAATTTGAGACAAAGAAGATTGTTAATTTGATAGTCAAATTTGTCTGATTACAACCATGTTACAACCTGAGACAAATTGTCAAACCAAGGTAAAAGCTAATACTCAACTTGAACAAAAGTACATTGGCCAGTAAGTAATGGGAATTCTAGAATGTCGTTGTTGATGTTGCTTTGTTTTGTTCTGTCTTGTTTGTGATACATATTGAATGGTGTGGAATGAGATGTCGATCTGTTCCTAAATGTTGTGTCACAAAATCTCAATTTTAAGCAGAGTAAAGAATACACACTTAAAATGAAACTCAGTTTTCACATTAGACTTCCACACTCTTTATATTTTTATCTCTAAATTTTTGGTAGGAAAAAAGAAAAACAAATGTTATCTTGTCTGGCGGTACAAAGAAATAAAGTATTCCCCTCTCATTGGCCCACGCTTTAAAAAACCAAGCCCATTTTTTTTCCTATTACATCCAGTTAAAACCCAATCAAAATCCCCTAAGGCAAAAACAGACTTGTAATTCCATTTGTATCTTTTATCAAACTCACACGTTAAAACCTACTCGCACGTTAAAACCTATGTCCTTCACATCTTGTTTCTTCTACTTTGCTAATTTGAGTGAAATCTTGCTTCAATTTGTCCAATGTGATTTTCCAGCTCATCGCTTTACCATCTATTTCCAGTCCACATATCTTTTTCCTAGTTGAGTTGAGGGACAGGTCAGTTGGTCAACTGACCAGTCAATTCTCGCGTTGATCCGGTTTGATGCATTTTTTGACGAGTAGAGTTGTTTTTCTCCTGTGAGAATCCGGAAATCTGGGGCAACAATTTAAGCCTTAGTTAATATTTCATATCTAATTTCATTTTGTGCGTCTTTTAATTTTGTACAGTTGAATATACTTAATTCCATGGTGTATTTCTGAAATTGAGTTTGATATTTTTCCTAAGACACCTTAAGCTTGTGTCAGCTAAGTACTTTGCTCGATTTTCGTCACAAAATACTTGCCAATATTTTCTAGAAATACAGATTCAGTTGAAATAAAGCAAATCAAAATGTGTTTAAGATTTGTTTATGAAATCTTACACTGTTTGGTAATTTTTGAAAAGTAGGACATGTGAAGCAACACATTTTATTGTCAATTAAATCTTTTTTGAATGAGAGGATGCGGCCAAAGATTCAGCATAACCACATCTTGTTGCATATCTGACATAATCTGAAGTTCTGAAATTGAGTGTGATCGTTTTCTCTTAGACACTTTTAGCCTGTATTGATGCGTAAAATAGTTTGCACTTAGTATTTTCTGTACAGAATAAATCTCATACGATACATTTACCTACCAGCATATTAAAATAATTAATCCAAATGAAATAGAGCTGATCAAAAAGAGTTTAAGATTAAATTTAACAGTCCTCTGTTAGTGTTAATAATGTTGCAGATAAATGTGAAAACTGGGACAGGTGAATCAACGGTTAATCTAAGGGGGTAATTTTAATGTTTATTTCCAGAATAACCGATGTGACTTTACTGAATGAGAGCTTATTGCCATAAATCCTGACAACTATTGCATCAAGACATCTTATCTTGTTGCATATCATGGCATAAAACCCATGCATGTGTGCTACACATAATCTAAGCCACAGGTTCTCCTATTTATATATCATTTTTATGCCCTAATTTTACATTTAAATTACAAAATCTGTTGAATACAAATCAATCTTATGGATCCAGTTGCTCATTTTAACATCGATTTTGAGCCAATTTAAAACTAAACAAACAAGAATTAGTCCAATTAGATATTCATGTGATGCATGTAATGCAAACACACCCGATCTGCTCCCTAAAAATATTCCATTTTCAAAGACACCAGTACAGGTGTGGAACACGTACTCATCCATATATTCTCCCTACTTTTTCATCAATTCTATGCTCTAATTTTACATTTAAATGACAAATTTGTGATACTTAAGTCAGGTCACATTACCTGAGGGATATTAGGAACGAAAACCAATCAGTATTTTTCTCCCTTCGGTGTACATATCGCAACCTTCACAAGCCGTGAGATATCAATGTCGTGAAGCAAGTTGTACCCTGAAGTTACACCAGGTGATGCCGTGATTTATTTAAGGTGTGTGTGATATGCTTTCCAATTTGCAAATTTGAATGGTAATGAAGAGGGTGACAAATTTTATGGTTGAATCATCAGGGCAAATATTTGTTATTTCATCAAGAGAACCGGGATTGTCATGCTAACATCCGAGGTTTGTTTTAACAGCGCTATTAGTTGATTAGACCAGAAATATGCAGAATTTTGTCATGTTTATTTATGATGCGTAGTTCCTCGTTAAGATTATTTGCCTACCAAGCTGGTGTTCTGTCACAGATGACATGATTTGGTGTTGGTATTGCGGTCACATAAGTGACACTTGAACCAGAAGAAGAGGTGCTTGTTAGTTAACTTCCACTCTTGAAGAGCATACCTTTATAGTGACCCAGATACAGCATTTCAGATAGATAGGAGATGGGTATTTGTATCACACAGATTTCTTCCATGGCTATTTATAATTTCTTAGCATATCATAAGTAGATATTGATGAGAAATTATTGGTAACCGAAAACAAGGTCAGGGAAATTGAGGAGAAGAAGGATGTAGATTGGCAAAGGACAAAAGCGTTAGGGGTAAAAGTGGAAATCAGAAATCAAATCATAAAATGAAGATATAAAACGATGTAGATGAGTTACGGGGTGTAGCATAGGTTGAAGAATTTCTAACGAATATGATCAAACTGTGATTTGCATTCATTATTTCAGAAAGATATTATATCAAATGTTCTTAATATTTGTATCCATCATGAAAGGTAGCTTCTAAGGTTCTTAGAAATTTCCTTTTGTTGACATATTGTTTTGCTAAAAGTGATGTTTTCGGATAGGGCTTCTCTTTGTTTACGATTTTCAAAGTTGTTGTTTTTCCAAAGGGCTTAGAATTTTAAAATAAAGTAAATGAATATTTGTAGATGCATTCATATGCAACTTTTGCCCACTCTTTTGTATTTGTTCGATTCTAGCTCGGGCTTGAAATTAAGTAAGGATTTAGATGGTTTCTCTCCAGTATGGATTTTTTTAAACTTCAATTCACGCCCTAGGGGACATGGTGAGCAAAATTTGCCTTGGAATCTTAACTACTTTTATACATTTTATTGTAACTCTTAAACTACTAGTCGTATTGACAAACAATGACTTTATT
>JAUMTS010107776.1:0-14346 GCA_032273385.1 Ophiopholis aculeata | reverse complement strand
AATGGTGAAAAGAAAGTGATAATTATAATCAAACAAAGTTCTATTTCACACATTTTGCACTGTGTCTCAACTCTGGAAAAGTTCAAAAATGGAAAATATTTAGGTCTTGGTAGGCATAGTGTAAAGGTGGGTGGGTGCAGGGTGACATGACAGTAGGGAATTCCTGTAGTTCTGATTTAGCTTGAGATCACAGACAATCTGTATGACAAGCATAAATGATGAATTCTCCCATGCCATATAAATAATAGCAATATCAAAAGATTGGTATTTCAGTGGGAACATGATTATGATTTGCCAAGTTCAAGGAGAGTACAAAATGGCTATGTCAACATTTTTCAACTTTTTATGACCTTGTTATAACTTGTATCATGATCTTGCTGTATGGTAAAGTGGAAGAAAAAAGTAAGGCCATGTATCCCCCTGCGCTGAAATTGCGTATATTGATCAGAGTGTGGGGGGGGGGACTAAAAAGGTGCGTCAACTGTTTAATTATGAGATCAAATTCAAAAATTTGTTATAATGATAAATTATGCATATATAATATTCACCCAAAGACCCCATAATCCAGTATCAAAGGCCTCGAAGCAACCTTTTTGAAAAAATAGGCCTAGGCCTACTTGGTGAGCCAGAGAGCTCCTTGTTCAAACTGTTGCTGGGCAGACTTGAAGAGGCCATAGCTAGCCCAGTATTGACATGGGCGGGCGATCCAGCCTCTTGTGGATTGTCTGGCTTGCCAGGGGCTTTAGACCGGTCATAGCCGGTCAATTTTCCAGGTCGGCTGCCCATTCTATGATCCTACATTTCTAGGGCAAAGTCCTGCAAGCCCAGCTCTAGACTTGGGGTCCTGGAATATTGATCAGTCACTCTAGTATTCAGTACCGTTCCTTGAAATCAATCCTTCCCCTATTGGGTGGGCACTTTGATATTGGAAAGAATTCTTCAGGTTTTGCCGCATTGGTATGGTGTGACTCTCAAGTGGGTTTTCATTTGGGACGAGTTTTATGACATCCTAAAGACAAAAGTATAAGTGCTGTCTCACACTTTACATCTAGAGTTAGGGGTCTATAATTCCAAGTAAAACTCCATAAAACTTAGACCATATTATTTGTAGACTGTAGACGGTAGACACCTCTCAAATGTTGCTTTGATGTTTTGGATAAAATTGGAGAATTTTACCATTTTCACCTGTGGCTGGAATGTGCATGGTGTCCTCAAGACCCTTTATTTTCTAGTA
Organism: Ophiopholis aculeata; assembly: GCA_032273385.1. NCBI lineage: Eukaryota > Metazoa > Echinodermata > Ophiuroidea > Amphilepidida > Ophiactidae > Ophiopholis > Ophiopholis aculeata. The sequence goes on along the minus strand of JAUMTS010107776.1, from coordinate 13,112 downwards.
TCAACACTTGATTGTTATTATTGCTGGGCCTTTAAACTAAATTAAAGTCAAAAGAGGGGCAATTATTACATTTTCAAATGTTCTTGATAAGTTGAAAATGTCACCTTGAAGTGTGTTGTGAGTATGATTATGAATTCAAAGTTGGTCCAATTTAATTTGTAAAAGTTCTTGAAAATAAATGAAATAGTGAACAACCTTCTGCAAGGCCCATATCACCTCAGAGCTTCATAATATTAAAGCTTGCCAAATTCTAACCATTCCTGGGGATGTCATGCGTTACAGGTATTTAGGCTAAATATATTATGTCTGTCTCTGTTTCCTGAAAGTGCTCAAAATATCTTTAATCTACTTTTGTATTGCTAATGCTACTATTAGTGTTAAACAAATCCCCTTGTATTGTTACAGTTATTATTTTTTGTAATTTTTCATGCTGAAAGAATTTTGTTATTAAAAAGTTTTGTTATTGTAAGAATTTCAATTAGTTATTTATATGGGAGGTATTTCCCTGTGTAAAAAGGGCAAATGGCCATGATAGGTATGCAACTTTTGCCTACCAACAAGAACTGTGGTCCTTCTTGATTTTATGCATAAATTGACATCAAGTTATTTAAATCTAGCAATCCTTTATCAATGTTTTGGTTGTGGTTGCCAACAAGTTTCCTCATTTCCCAGAGAACCCACTCTTTTGTGCTGTGCTGTTTATGTTTAGTATCCTAAAATTTAAATTGATATTAAACCAATGAAGAAAGTAGAGGTAGAATCCATATTTAAATGTTTCTCTTTATTTGTTGTATTTTTCAGATTATACTTTTGCAATGCAGCCTCCCTCAATTGTTGCAGCCAGCAGCATAGGAGCATCAGCACATGGTCTTTTTAGTAAACCTATTCCTGAATTAATGGACCAATTACAAAGGATAACAAAAATAGAACTGGTAAGACACAACTTCTGATTGGCTATAACCCCAAGGTGCACTTCTCCCTGATTGGTTGAAAGTTAGAGTAACATTCTCCTCTTGCACACAACTTACAAACTTGATGTCTGAACATGAACGATCAACTTTTGAACCTCTGCTGCTCTGCAAAGTAATAAAAGGGGTGAAATCCACTGATAAAGTCGGTAACACCATCAGGTTGAGTTCTGTTTGAGATTGAGGGATGTTACATGATTTTCGGTCAAATTTTGTTTACTTAGTGAGACCTTGATAGCCATTGTAAACATTCCTAGCAGTCGGATGCGTTTCATAGCAACTAGAGTTACCAGACCTTAACAACAGGCCCCTAGGGTTGGTCTCCACCAGTACCGTCCTTGCGCATCTCTGTATTGTATTGTATTGTACACCCGTGGCCTCACCAATTCACGTCACACACAAAATATTATAACTTTTGACTTAAGACTGGCCCAGTAATGTACTGATGGCTCTTAACATGGTCGCAACAAGGCATGAGTAAATACTTGCGCAGTTACTGATCAAATCTGGACCATTTTAGCCAAGCTCATAAGCACACAAACCCAATCTCCTTGCCCTCTTGTATATAAGCACCCTCTTGTCCGTGTTTACCTCGCTACTTTGAACGCCTTGTTTGTTTTCATTCAGTATAAATCTGATGTAAATGAAATATATGTACATGTGTTTGCTAATGTCTCTGTGAAAAGTAAACTCTCCAAGTTGCTGCGATATTTATTATTAGTTTGAGTTTCTTGTCAATTTAAAGATTGTTTTATGAATTAGCAAGTGCAGATTGTGAAATCATGATGTTAAAAAAGCAAAATGTGCAGATTTTTTATCGTCTATGCAAGACTTTATTGTTATGTTATCCACAGACCATTGTGCAATGGTATCAACAATCTGAGATTAGACCAGATACAACAGACAGCACTGGCCTGATTTGATTTCATTTTAGCTCATAATTTGTTCAAGAAGATAACCTCTTGGTCAAATCATGGTCAAAGTACTTCACCCAAGTGTTTATAATTTGCCCTATGGGGCTATCTGTCTGTAACGGAACAACTTGCTCCATGGAAGCTGTTTTAAAACAACCTTTGCGTTGACAAAAATTTGACCTGGTGGATATCAGTGTCAAAGGTCAAACCCCCTGTTGAGCTCAAGTGTTACGACCTGAAAGAAATGTCTACAGCTGTTATCCCACGTGGTATGGTCTGATCTTTTTGGATTCAATGAAAGGTTTTAGGAACAGGTCACAGATTAAACTGTTTCTGATGTCGAACTTGGTACACTTTTGCCCATTTTGAGCATTTCAATCGTCAGCCAGATTTAAGTCATTTAGAAAAAATGTTATTACTTGCATATTTTGATGGATGAGCTGGTTTAAATGGCCACTGAATCTAAATTGTCCTGAAGGAATTGAAAAGTGCAAGGGTGACATCCTATCTGGTGGTCTGGCTTGACAGAGACTAATCACCCAGCACATTAAGCATGTGTTGCTAGGGAAGCAGTGTTTCTAGATAGTAAAAGTTAATGAACTTGAATTGAAAGTATCATAAGTATGTCATTTGCAATTGATCTGTTAACATTGCATATCTGCAGGGGATAGCAATGATTCTCGGCTGTGTCCCAACCAAAGACCCATTCTTCTTCTTGAGTAGACACGGTGTCTCTCGCTACCCAAGTGGGACCCAATTTCAGTTTGAACTTTGCTTTGAGAAAAGGTCCCCGTTTCATAATGGCAGTGTGTGGTATTCGGCACGGTAACACAGAAGATTCCTCACCTGGTGTATGGCAGTGTTGCAGTTGTCAGCGCTGACATGATTTGTAATTTGTCAGATTCGCATGGCTGCCATATCTGTCATATTTCTGGAGACATGTAGGCCTTTCTTGAAAGGAAAAATCAGACCTAGTTACATTGGTAATATAAAATTGGTTAATGTTAAAATATTGACTTATAGGATTTGCATGTGATATAAACTGATATTGATAGATGTATGTAACCTGGTTCCCTGATTGTGGAATTAGACACCCACAAGTTTAACCAAATAGTTGATAACATTTCTCCACAAAAATTCTTCAAGTTTATCCTGAAAATGCTTTCGATTTCACCCTGTCAGTTAAAACCTCATACATGATAATGAATGTAACTTTAGAGGGGGAGCCAATTCCACACAGTGTAACATTACAAGAAATCTATAGATGTTGGAATGTTAGCGGGCAAGGCTAACACAGGATCATTACACCTAAGAAAAATAAAGATCCAGCGAAAAGGAGAAAAAAAATGTAAATAAAGTGTGAGAAATGAAAGGATCCCCTTGTATTTATACACAGTCTGGAAATTCCCACCCACTTCTTCATGTCTGAAACAAGATTTCGTTGACCCTGAAATCCAGGCCAAATTGCAATGGTTTATCCTCGACTATGGTGTTAATAGGCCTATATGATCAGGGACTTCATGTATACACTGTGTTAATAAATCTATAGGGGTGTGAACAGAGCGATTTTGCCTAAATACATGAAATACCAAAGTAACTAAATCCAAGAATTTGTTTAGTTGGCAATGAGGCTAACAAGAGGGGACGCAATTTGAAATTTTGATTTGATTTGTATCACAAATTGTGAGAAATCTCTACTCGATCCCCCGATGTTGATGTCATGATGGTTTATCATTTATAGTGCAATGAGCCTAAAAGTGGCAGGGAACCAATGTTGTCCTGTTTGTTTGTGGATCATGTCAATCTGCAGCGAGGTACTGATTAAAAAGTTGCAACATTTTACAACATATTTGTCATGTAGCCAAGGTGATTAAACATCTGTATCGAAACATTGACTGATTGTAAAGCACATTTTTGGATGTTTATAACATGCAAAGTTTGCTAAAACTTGCAAAGTCGGAAGGACAAATGTCTAAAGTTGCACAATAAACATGGCAAGTTATGACACATTTCACATTTTGGACATACTTGAACATATGTGATATAAATATTAAAATGGCAAGTTTATACTAAAGTTATGACCCACTTGCCGGACAAAGGGTTTGCCAAACTCGTTGCCAGGGTATGTGAAATGGGGCCAATTTGGATACAAACTGCACATGGGTCTACCAATGGAGGGCATACCTTGGGTGGGAAGAAATGCACATTTTGGGCTCCATTGTATTGCGAATGAACTTTAGTTTTAAATGCAGTGGGATGGCATCAATCATTAGCCAACAAGAAAGATGGATGGAATTGTCATAACGTTCTCCCTTGCACGGCCTCCTCTTTGTGTCAATTTTTTACCATCATAACTTTTTTGATGAGACATTGATTTTCCAGCCCTGCCTTTGTTCCGAGCCTGTAAAATTCCTGTGCATAAGGACCAAAGGGATTTCGGATTCATATCTGCTGAAGAATTTTGATACATAAACCATAAATTTGTTGAGTTTTTAAATTTTATAGGCCTAATTTGATTTGGTAATGGGCATTGTTATGCAGGGGAGACATATTAATTTAGTACAAAGGAATGTCAAATTCAATGATATTTTTAGTTGGGAATCACTTTTAATTTCTTGTTCTTGTTTTGATAAAGTTTATTGACCCATGGATGTTGGGGAGAACCTGCTTCGTGCCCAGTAGTCGACCAATAAATAAATGGAACATACCTTTCCTTTTCATTTATAAACGTTTTTGTAAAATCGTTGTACTAATGTTGTGAAACCCAAATAATACATACACAACATGAAATTATGTATGTAGGCCCTTGGTTTTCCCTGGTGCATGGAAATCAATATTAATAATTTTGCATAGTTGCACAAACCTGTGGTTTGTCATAGGGTAAAGATCCCTGCAGGGTTTTTGTGATTGCAAATAGAGACAATTTAAAATGGAAGTCATAGTGTGATCATTTCTGTGTGTGGTTTTAAGCATTTCCAAGGAATTTAAATGACCTATTATCATACTTTCTTGAGAAAATTTTGAAAAGGGGCTAGAATTTGTCCTGGAGTGACCTGTTGACCAGGTCTTGGCCTGGTTAATCCAGACCTAGTGAATGGGCACATGGCTGGCATTGAACTTGTCGTTTTCGTTAGAAAAAAAATGTCTTCATATGGCGATTGTATAAGTTGTAGCCACTCTTTGAAAATCCTATTTTTGCCTGTCCCACTTGGATAATACCGTTTATTTTAGGATTTTGGGTCAAAGAAACTTCAGAAATTTTGCTGACATTATCCCATTTAAATGTTTGGAAAAGAATGTGGAAGTTGCACATGATTATGCCATGCCCTTTGAATTCCCCAAGAGAGAATTTCCCAGGACTAAGCTAAATCAGGCAAAATCAACCCTGCAGGGTGTTCAGAGGGTGCAGGTCATTCTTTGAGCTTATAGATTGAGGGAAAAAATAAAGAAAATGTGTCCCTTTTCTGTATACAGAATGAAATGAACCCATTGTACCCTCTTCTGTAAAGTACATTGTGTGGAACGGTTAGGGTAAAGCCATTGGCTAAATTCGACCGGTGTGGTTTGAGCCGTGATTGCGTTGGAATGCCGGCCTGGAGGATTTCTGAGTGTTCTTTTTAAATGTCTTGGGTCGTTACAAGTTCATTGGCTCTCAGATCTTTAGGGGTCCAAAGTGGACTAACTCCTTATTGTGCCAGTGACCGCTGGACACCCTGTGCAGTGGTGGTACTGTCTGAGAGGTAGGGTCAGAAGAAAAAAACTGGTTCAGTTGGTTCACACTAAATTTTGCGGCTAATTTTTTTATCGAAATATGATAAATTATACAAGCTAATTCAAACTGTCATGGGATTTTATGAAATGTAAAAGGAAAAGGCAGTATTTTAAAGCACAAATCAAAATATTTACCACCATAGAAAATATTGCCATTCCTAAATTCCACCTGTTGAGAATTTTTTTTCAGGGCATATTTTTCAGAAAACCACGAAAATGGGGAGATGGGAATAGTCTTGGAGTTATTGACCCTTACCTGTAGAAAGTAGAACGTTACAGTTTATAAAACCTATTTAAAATGGAGGAAAATTCACATCAATACCCTGTTTTAGAAGAAAATTGGGGATGACAAACCTTCAGGGGAAAGGAAATGAGCAATTAGTAAATGAGAATTGCAGAAATCTGGCTACAGTAGATACTTGTCAACGCTTTATCCCTACCATGGCCAGAGCTAATCTTGGGCATTCCATGAGACTAAAAAATTATCCCAGCTTTACATCGCTGGCTAGCTAGACCTCATCAGGTCACGATCTGGTAGATCTGGCAGATCTTGGGAAAGTGGATCAGTGAGGACAAAAAAGAGGATGCCCTGTAGTCAAATACAGGTGTCACAACTAATTGCTGTCTAACCTGTGTGTTTGTACACCAAGTTCAAATTCATTATCACTTAGATGGTGTTGGTATGGGGTGAGCCCACAGAGCTAAGGTGGGAAAATTCTTGGAGCCTGTGCTAATTGTTTGGTCAGTTGGGGATTGGTCGATTAAAAGACTTCTGTAGGCAAAAAGGGGAAATTTTAGTGCGTAACACGGTTATCTGATTATTTGTATCCCTGAGGTACTATTACCACCGTTCCTATGGTCTTTTGGCCTACTAGTACAATTTACAGACCTACAAATTTGAATTAAAAGTCAACAAATTGAAATTCCTTCGGGTGTCAAAATATAGGCCTAAACTTTAATGTTTTGTGATTTTGTGCGAACTTCTTGGTTTCAAAAAGAATTTTGATGTCGATGACAGTCTTTCTTTAAACAGGTGGAAACGAAAGAGTTCTCCAGATTTGGGGCTCGACAACTGTCATGTGACCAAAAAAGAATGTTTCGGTGTCTGGCCGTACAATAAAGCAGCATTAAGGAATGTTTATGATTGGATATTCATGTTGCTATACCAATCTCTGCTCCAAACCTATGTAAACACTCAGTAGTTGATTTTGTAAAATAGAAAATGACTGCTCAGTTTGCTGGTGGCCTGCCTACCTTTTGTGCCCAGAAAAAATGCAAAAAAAAGTTCATGAACTCCGTTCCTGTACTGTCTGTAACACAAATTTCAATGCATTAAACAAAGCAGGTGAATCTGTGCAAGTCATTTGGGGTCCAAATCTTTTGTGTCGGTTTATGACATCCCGTGTGGATTGTGATCAATGTACTTCCAGATCATTACAGTTGTATGGAGAGGAAATCTCGACTTGCAAAAGGTTGGTTTTATCGATAGTTGACAGTAAATGTCCTGTGTTCCAAACTGAGTGCGGGTGGTTGAAACCAGAAGTCATAAAATTGTGTGAATAATTATTTGGGGAGGTTAAAAATTGGGAATCAATCAACATTGCCAAAAAAAAGTGCACTTTTGTGATATCAGTCTGTAAACTCATGCAACTTTTTGTGATTTGATAATGATTGGTCATGTGGGATGCCATCCATACCATATATGGTCAAAAGTATGCCTTTTAAATGTAGGCTGATACCATCATTCCATGGTATCATTCACAGATCACCCCTGGTCATGACAAATGTAACCCACCCAACATTTGATTTGAAAAGTCTGCTTGGATTTATCCGGGCAGACAGAACCACAGCTGATATTCCCATGGATCATTGAACAATCGTAGCCATTATTCTTCTTGCAAGGGTAGAAAAAAAGTTCACCAAATCTGATTCTTGCAATAATGGCCTCATATCGCCCAGCTGGTGGGGATTCCTCCGGGCGAATTCCGTTCATGGGGCCCCAAATTCTCACTCCTCGTCCATTTGTATGATCAACTTGATATCGTTGGTTGTGTTCAATGTGTTGTGTATCTTTCTCCCTGGCCCCAATCCTGCTTGAGTTGGTGTTGGCAAAGAGGAACACTTGGAAGTAATTTGACTACTGATAAAAGTACACATAACTTGGCAATGTTCTTCTTGGCTAGCTGAGGATGTACCCCTCAAGTTCAATGTCGGGTTAGGTTGTCTCTTTAGTCTAAGACCACCTTGTGATGTGGTAGGTTTCATGCCTGCGAGGCTTTATGTTGCACATTTTTGATTTTGTCTGTGGATACAACTTGATCAAGTAAAAATGATGACTTGTGTCTGCCTGCTTGTTAATCGATTATCCAATCAAATGTTGGTTGCCGCGGTGACTGGCAAATTTGTACTCATTGTGGCTGCTGCTGCACATTTTGTCATGTAGCTTTTTTTATCATTTTTGATTTTGCAACTGCACTTGTCAAATATTGTTTTATTTTCATTCATGTCATGAAGATTTACTTTGAAAGTTGTGACCATATAATTAACCGTGATTTGTTTGTTTCTTTTCTTTTCTCCAGGATTTCCTTATATCATGCCAACAACGTATGGAATCACTGCTGAACAAAAGTCTAACCCCATCACCAACGCTACAGATCCCAGACCGCTCCAAACATGTCGACCAAATGCAAGAGGGAAACGATAAGCCCCTGACGCCGACCGACGTAGAAAGTGTCTCCAAAATGTTCGAGGCTGAAGCACAAAAATCATACCAATCACATGTCTACAGCTCGTGATGACAGTAGAAACTTCTTTTAAAAAAAGAAAAAAAACTTTCACAAAAATATACAAATATATATTCAAACAAATGTAGCTACATCACTAAAACTTAAACTGGTTTAGCTGATCTAGTCTAGGCTTAAATCCAATTTAACGGGGTTAAGTAATAAGTATATAGCATTGCGGGTCAAAGCTTACAAAAAAGTGACCTCAAACCAAGTAAGTTATAATTGCATTCCTTGTCAGATTTTGATCAGCAGACCAAGTTTAGACCATCGGTGATGTAACTGCAGTTGTAGCCTTCTTTTCTAAGATGGAGTATGACCGAACGGTCAGATTTTCAGCCCCAAGAATAGTACTCTTTTGAAGTTGCCATATTTTTGTATTGCTTTTGATAAATTTTGTAAATGTAAACAATGTTGCCAAAGTATGATTAGATTGAAAAGAATAATTTTTCATTAAATCATGCTCATGATGCTGAAAATCTGACCAGTCCCTTGTCCCATCTTTGAAGAGGTGACTTTAATAAAGGACAACTTTTGAATTAAAAAAAGTTTTCCTCCAAGTTAATGTCTTAATTAAAATCATATCAACCAATAATTATGATATCAAAATAACCATCTTGGTTTATGCACTTTCAATACTTCAAATTGATCCTAAACAATGGTTGGATTCTGCTTTAAAAAAAAGGTCCATCAATTTTTTAACCGGGTTAAAGCGGGTCTTCCCTGGTGACTGAACGGGTTATAATTACCTCTGATTGTGACCTTTGACACAATTAATGTAAGGATCATCAGAATTCAACAACATATGAATGTACTAATTCTTTCCATTTTTTTTTTAAACAAATGTAATTTTCACATTCCCATTTATTAAACCAAACATTCATTGCTTATTCCAAAATTCTTCAAAACATTCAGAATAGCGTGAGTGTATGTATTCTCCACTTTTTACTGACCTTTTTAATATAATAAAATTTTTAAAAAAAGTATAAAATTATTATATATTAAAAAAACACCAAAACAAGTACTGATTTAGATCTCCATTTCATGGAGGTTATGCTTATCAGAGCTCAAAATACATGGTAACGACGGGGTCATTTCCCCCAAAATGTCAAAATAGCCCAAAAAGCTGAAACTATGGGGCATTTTTTTACACTAAAAACAGCCACCAAATTTTGTATGTATTTTGAGGCCTGATGCTTTAATGTAGTTTTCAATGTGTTTGTCCCTGCTAGGAGTGAAACAAGGATATTTTTATTACAAATATGTTTTTGCAGCTTTTTAAAGCTTTAAGCAAGACATTTGTGATGTGTCACATCAAAACATACCTCTTGTCAATGCTTCTAGTTTCCAGATAAGAAGTAACATGTCTTGAAAAATATTAAGAAAATAATAAGAAATGCAAAGCTTCTTTGAAGTTAAAATATGACATTTATTAAAATACCCCAAGACTCGCTGCAGAGGTATGTTTTGATGTGACGGATCACATTTATAGGGTTTTTGAATATTGAATTTTTACAGAATATTATTTTGTTTCTTGTGTGTATTGTCTGTATTCTGTATTGCGTGCTACCACAAAAACCCTTATTTTTAGTTAAAACATGCACATGTTGGCAACAATCAAAGTCTAAAATATGTATAATTTTAAAGAAGCACATTTTAAATGAAATCAAATTTGTGTTGTGCCATACATGTGCATGCTTTATTTAACCAATACTACCTATTTACACAGAATGTCACAATACAACCTCAGTATATATTTTATTGGCTGCTGCTTGTATTTCAATATTTTTTTATAAATTTTTCGGTACAGTGATTTGATGAGTTTTTAATGAACTCAAGTACTTATTTGATAAGTTCGCACAAATATATTTTAATTAAGAATGGCTGATGAGATATAAGTCTAATTCCTATACAATAATTTACTTGAAACTCTGTATCAACTGTGTGTGTGTTTGTGCGCGTGTCCTCCAGTAATTATTATTAATCAGTTTGCAGTGACCTATGAAGCTATGACCTTACAAGTGTGGGTATCTATCTTTTTTAAATTTGTCCAAAATACTTGGGTTGGGTTGGCTTTTTAAAGCCAATTAGGGTAGAAAATCTTTTAAAATTAAGAATTGACCTGTAACATACTGATCATTATGTACAATTTAAAATATCAAATAATGTTTTTTAAAGGAACAAAGTTTTTGCATTTTTGCTATTGCGCTTTTAGCTACTTTTCAACAAAACCATTTTCTACAAATTGGAGTAGTATTTTTTGTAAAAAAAGTGATTTTTGGATACCATTTTGATAATATCCTCCAATTTTTTATATAACCATTTTGGGTGAATTTTTTATGCTGTGCCAATCATATATTGCAAATTTTCTACTTCCTTTGAACTAAAAGAATGCCAATGATCAGCAATGTATTTTCTAATGATTTTTGATTTTATAAACCAATTATTAAATTGCAAAGTAAATTAAATAAAAAATCAAAGAATTTGTATTCCATTTTGAAGAAAAGATAATCTAAAATCAAGTTTTCCCGTGTAGTTTACACATTTTTATACTGCCAGTTTTATACTGTTTATATGGTTTTCATTAAAATAACCATTGTCCTTTTTAAAAATAGAAGAAAGTTAGTACGACGAAGGATGGAGGGATGTTAAGAAACCAGTTGTAGAAAGAGTGAATTGATGAAATTTTTATGTGAATGATTGAGAGTGTTTTTGAAATTAGTATACTTTACGTCCCAACTGTTCTTCAAGTGTACGGTAGAATAAACGCACCATTCAGTAATGCATGGTGTGCTTTATTCCGTCAGACACTTGATGAAGGAGTGGTCCGTAAAGTATACTTTTTCCGTGATTTGAATGAAACTTGACAATGAACTTATTGAGGGTACTTTTTTATTGCTGGATAATTACAGGTACTAGGTAGAATGTTGTCACAATTAAAATCTGAGGAATATCACCATTGGTATCCCTCATTTTGTATTGTATTTTTAAAGAGATACGTGTACTTTACATACTTTACTATACCATGTTTTAATACGATTCATAAAATGATGGAATTTTTGTATTGTGCACTATGACATTGATGAAATGTTGTGAAGAGAGAAGAACGATTGAATAAACGTTTGATATAAAGATATTTCTTAGTATATTTTGCTTGTTTATGAAGTTTTGTCTCCTAAAGTCCAAGGTCCAAAACAAATTGTTTGTACTTCCAGCTCAATGGTCTGAACGGATATACGAATACATGCAGGAAGCAACGGTAGCCTATCCGCTGATAGAATGCACATTTGTGGCTGCTGGTTCAAATCTTGCCTCATACACCTGCCCCTTAAACCTGTGTTGTGATAATTTCGATCAGTGGTTCATGAAAAAAAAAGGGTGAACTAGTTGACCTGACTACGAACATTTATAGTCTAAGGTGCACTCTATCGATGTATATGAAGCCCCACTCGTAATTAAAATGGTACAAACAATACCTGCTTTCAACTATATAACAAATATGAACAGAAGCAGGATTTGCACTAGCGACCCTCGCTGTGGCGCAATGCTGTAAATTCGAACTCCACTTTTACACAGGATCGGAGGCCACATGTATATTTCTGAATATATAGGTCTATCAACACATGGACATTCTAGATAAAACCTGTGTTTTTACAAAACATCCTTGTGGGAGTCTGGAGTACATGATTGTGTAAATGTTATTAGTATGCTTGCCAGGGCCATATATAATTTATTTGGAAAAAGAACTTATCTGGTTTTTAAATAAATAGATTTTGTCATAAAACCACGAAAACGTGAGAAAAGGGTAACCCTGGTTGATTTGGGCCAATTTGGACTCAATTCACGGTGTCCTTAAAAACCTTCTGCGGTTCAATGACCTCCGAGTATAGAACGACAGAATAGGTAACATGCTTTGTTACGTCTGAAAAGAATGTCAAAAAGGTCTCCAGTTCTTTGTTCGCTTTTATATTTATTTTAGACCTTTCAATTGTCGAGAAATAATACAGGCCTGATTAGTGTGTTTACAACTACATCCAAAATCAAACCACTTGGGCAAAATCTAAATTGTCCAGTCATTTGGAAACCCCATATATCAGCATGAAAATGGTGCGATTTCGGGCTTGACCGGAACTGGGGATTTTCTCAGAGATTTTGCACTTGATTCGTGGGCTTAAAATGATTTAATGATCCAAGTTGAATAGAGTTTATTGTATGCGATAAATGATACATCTATTTTAGAAGAAAGGGGTCTGATTAAAGTTGTTGTAAATTGGCGATCAGGCTAGATTTGATGAGATCATAAGATTTTATCCCAAGGGTGGCCCCGATTTCCTTCATGCATCAGGTTTCACGGTGTTCATTTGGTGTCAAGACGTACATTCTGCTATTTTACATGGTGATGATAAAAATAAGAAAATTTAACAACCTTGTGTGGATTTTTAGCAATTTTAATAAGAAGATTTACATTCTTTTTACTGATGAGCTTTTGATCCCGATTTGATCCACAGCCTTTGATCCATGTTGGTCTAATTTTAAAGCGGATTTTCTGTCGGGCGATAGTGTTGTAACACTTGCCTTAAACTATTCAGATTTACCGTGAGCTTTCGTTTTGGAATGCGTGTTCCTATTATCAAGCTCTTCTCAAGGGTAGGGGGAACGAATTGACATTGTGACTC
>JAUMTS010107665.1:0-10263 GCA_032273385.1 Ophiopholis aculeata | reverse complement strand
ATGGAAGAACAGAGGCTACTTGTATTGCCACTGAATGAGTGTCCCAGGTTAAAGAAGAAATAAACAAACAAACAAACAAACAAACTATGTACACTGTTGATGATGATGTTACAAAGTTGATGATTGTAGACTCTATTGTCATCACCTTATTAAATTCATCACAGGTATTTTTTAAATAGTTTCACTTTCTTCAAATCTTCATCAGGCTTTAAGGGGGTTTATAAAATGTCTGAGAGAAAAGAACTAACAATAGCGGGATTTGTTTTGAAGCTGTGTTTGTTCTGTTCTAAGGACGAGTATACAAATCGACACATTTTCTTCTATAATGCTAACATCTCATCCCTAAAAACCTGTGGTTGATCACCAGCTATATGCAACGTATAATTATCTTCTATGCAAATAAGATGTTGCGATGAAAGTTAGATGAAACTGGAGGTAGATATAATTTACGAGTTGTACAGGCCTCTGACGAAATTTGTTTAACAGTTCATTGGATAATAATAGTTATATTGTAAATATATTATAGTAATAATTTTTAACATTTATATAGAGCCTTCCCATCTAGATCAACGCGCTGTTACCAACTATTATTGCGCTGCCGTCAGGGAATCGCCACAGTCATTTTTGGACTAGACCACACGCACTCTAGTTTAGCTGCACTCCACAATAAGGTTTAACTGATTTATTTAAAATAAAAATATGCCAATACCCACATTTAACCGTTGCATTTCAGTATTTTTGTTTCATTAATAGTGTTTATATATCCTGCCTTGGATGTAATAAAATCTTTACAATAGTGTTTTTTTCCCACTTATGATTTATTATGCTCGAAGTTCAAACTAAACCCCCTTGCCAACCCCCAAAAATGTAGTTGGTATAAATCTTATCTTTCACAGTTATTAAAAACGCACTTTTCGACTTGAGTCAACTACGTGTCATTGATACGTATTACTGACCTTTTAAGCACTTAAAAGTGCTCTTTAAAAGTTTAAATGACCCGTATCTTGTTCGTGATATGTAAAATCTACATAAAAAATCAGGTTCTTACTTGCTGATTCATCATATTTCGTACTTATCTACTTTTGGATCAGTATTTATTTGAACTTTCATCTGTTATTTAATATGCTCTTTTTAGAAAAGTGCGAATTTGATCGTATGATTAAGTGTCAGTTACAAATCATGTGATTGAAAGTTCATCTAAATCTGCAAATGGCTAAAATTGTAAAATACTTGCTAAAACATGTATTTCAACATTTTAGTCATTTGTTTTTATTTTTTTATTATAATATAATGTTTGCATTTTTTTCATTATTTAAACAAAATTTAAAACAATTTGTCCTGATACATCTGTTACTGCTAAAAACAATTTAAAAAGGTTCGTTATTAAATATAATCGAGCCTAAAACCAATGTAGGTATTTCAACGGTGTTACAAAATACAAATTATTTACATACCCCTTAAATATTAGTATCCATTTTTTTTTTTAAATCATGATACGTGCAAGGTGTAAATTACAACACGTTTGAAAACAATTGTCAATTATATAGGGAATGTTGTCTAAAAGTGACAAGTCAAATTATCTAATCATATGAAGCCAAGTGTGATAAAGTGTGACAAAAAAGATATGACATACATTTAATTAACATATTTACAGGTCAGAATATCATAGGATTGAGAAATTGGTGAAGGTGGCAGAAAAAAAGGTATTCTACCTAATCAAATCTATTGCGCAGATAAAACAAAACCTACCTCATAGGTCAACGAGCAAACACAAACATCCGGCACATACAGTTAACACAAACATAATCAAGTTTTTTTTATACGGGGTGTCTTAAAATTATCTATACCTAAAAAAATCCAGATCTTTTTGTGACCCTGAAGATAATTATCCCAAATCATGAGCTTTTTAAAGAATTTCTAATCATGTTAATCAACCCGACAAAACTGAACTACATGTAACTTTGTAAGAATATGCAAAAAAAATTTTGGGGGGGGCAGCAAAGTGCAACCAAAGCTAACTAAGTTGTGGTGTTTGTCTGTATCGATTTTTTTACGAATTGGATGAATGCACAAATACATAATGCACAAGTTTTAAGTTTGAGATGCTGTTTTGGTTAAAAGTGAACCACTCACTGTCTGGAAAAGTAAATACTACTCTAAACGAATACAAGACCTGCAAAAGTATCTAAGGCAATATATTAAAGTAACAAACACTCCACAAAAGGTGCACGATTCTTGTTACACTTAATTCCACTTCATTTAAAGGGTGTAATAACACAGGGCCGCTTTTTACAGTAATGTGCCCTCATTTCAAAGAGAATAGGAGAGTACTTCACAATACTGTCAGTATCGCCGCGGCACATCCGTAAAATATTCAAGATTAAACACCTCCATAGAAGTACAATTTTTACTAAAGGTCTCTAACTTGAATTCAATATGAAACAAACAATAATCAAATGTGTTTATTGGCAGTGGAAAATAAATACAACATATTGTTACGCTGCAGACAATTAGGACGTAGTTTTATCATTGTCTGTTGATGCTGCGCTCTTGAAAACTCTTTCGGAATTTGTGGGTAAAGTAGCTTTTGCGCCATTATCGACACCAGAAAATAAGTCCTATATGTTTCAGCAAAGCTTCGCATTCCCCGATGACGCGACGGGAAATTCCCTAACATGGGTAATCAGTTAAATACACACTTATGACTGTCGCATTTCACCAACTTAATATGTGTTTAATATAGACGTTTGTGATTCTTCTTGAATAATATATCATTTTAACGCTACACTACTTTATATTTATGACATACCATTCATAACAACGCTTCCGGATACAATCCCTAGGATAACTCAGATTTGTTTAAATCTGTGTATTGAGACTAAACCTCCAGTCATGAAGTGATGGCTCATAATCCATGACCTATTTCTTATCAGTTAAAATACATTTCTGTGAGGAATAATAGTCCTTT
This sequence comes from Ophiopholis aculeata, assembly GCA_032273385.1. Taxonomy (NCBI): domain Eukaryota; kingdom Metazoa; phylum Echinodermata; class Ophiuroidea; order Amphilepidida; family Ophiactidae; genus Ophiopholis; species Ophiopholis aculeata. Next base: position 7,295 of record JAUMTS010107665.1, on the reverse strand, counting down.
GCACGGTTAAAGACGGCATATAATTGATTAGAAAGTGTCTCATGTCTCATTAAAACACACTGATCCCCGATAAAAAAAATTGTGTTTCCAAAGCTTGTCTATCACACTATAACGTGGCTTTAACAAAATCAAAACATCATATACTGTTTTATGTCTGGCTTATAACAAAATGTCTGGCTTATTATGACATACTGTTAGCCTAGTTTGTTGGCGTATGTACAACTTAAGTTGTAGTTTAAGCTCCTTATAATGTTTGCCCTAGATCTTACTTTTTAAGTTTTGCTTTGTTGAATCTGGGTCAGAGGAACGAACTGTATAATAATCGGTGCATCAATGCATCAATATCAAACAATACTTAATTACAAGACAAAGGCTAAAACAGTTTAAAATGACTCTTAGCGCCTTTTTAAGGTACATTTGAATGCGAAACTTGAATATCGAATGCACATCGACAAATAAATACACTTTGTAAAGATGTTCGTACCTTGACTAAATCCTGATTATATCTCAAATTAAATGTTATGATAATCTCCTGCTAAAATGCAAATACCCTTTATTAGAATTATGCGTATTTGACAATGACAATTTGCTCTTGTACCTTTTTTCAGAGAAGCCTTTTATTCTGCTCTAATAACAATTAAATTTACAATGTTCATCACAACTCTATCATACATTTTCCAACCCAACGAACATTTGATGTATGAATAAACACAATCAAGCCATTGTACTCTTTTTAAAAAGGTGAGAACTTGATTGTCTGCTTCCATTTTCACGCGTTTGTGCCAATCTGGCTGTGACTTGTGACAACAAGATGTATTACATAATATTGTGTGGACGTCAAACAATAGGTTCGCTTATTATCTAAGCCATTTGTACGATCAGCTTATCGTACAAGAAAGAACCTCGCATCCGGTAAATGTGAAACATCACGGTAACCCCGGGAGTAATTTGGCTGGATCAACGCATTACTGAAGAAGTCTGCCGACGGAAGACGAAACTATTTATAAACGTGGGCAAAATTTGGACTTGAAATGCATAATTTCACCTATTCAACAAATAGAAGTTCATACGTGCATGTTGAATTAACCAAATACATAAACATTAAACTTCTAATACACTTTTCTTTTTAGTATTTTAAAAAGGAATACATGCATAATAAATTTCATTTTCTAGAATATATTGCTGGCACATTTGTCTTCGGTACGCTTCAAACATATACTTTAAGATTAGCATTATTGTCACCTAATGAGCCTGTCATAAAGTTTAAATGTCTAGTACATTAATCGCTTCTCAAATTCATGCGAATCTAGATTCAGGTGATATCAAGATGCAGCTGCTAGTCATGTATGATCGATTTTGTTCACATGTCATGGAATTATTTATTCCAACGGAATTGCACTTGAGGAACGTTCCAAAGTCACATTTTAATGCCAAGTTATTCCTGTTTTTCACGTTTTACCATGCATTGTCGAGCCGATATTAGAATTCACGGTGTTATATAATGTTCTCGAGACAAACGAACCCTTTTAATATTTCAACGATTTATGTTAACCTTTGCTTGTCTGAATTAGTATTGACCTTGGTGACATATAATGGTATTCAGGTGTTACAGAATTCATTAAGTGAGTGCAATACATCCTACTAAACTTAATGAAAAGTACTATATTTTATGCATGAGTGGTTGCTTTGGGATCACCCCGATTCGCGCTCCATCTGATCTGCAAATTGATAAATTGTTAAACCAAACTGAGCGCAACTGGTATTTCGTAGGTTTTATGGTACCTATTAAAACTTGATAAAGTGATATTCCTTCTTCAGAAGCGTCCAATATAAAATCTACCCCGAATGAGCAATCGACCTAGAGTATTGATGTGCTTGCTTACCGATGATGGCTGACAAAGTTGTGGGTGTTTTTACCATTAACAATCTGAAATCAATAGTGATTCTCAAGCTGGCAGTGTGATATATCATGATACGCGCAGATTATTAAAACGTCATATTACAACATTTAATATTGCTTGACCTACCTAAAGCTTGATCGTTTTTATTTGGTGATAACATGACAAGCAATTATATTAAAGATAAGCTAACATACATTTCATCAACACACCCTTATGCAAACTGGCAAGTTCATCGGTACCTGCAGAGCATTTAACTTATCATGATGCTTAGCATGGATATCAAACTGTCAAACTCTTCTTTTTCAACGCCAATGCAATAAATCAATGCAATTGTCATGACAACAGGCGTTTTCTGACAAGTGCAGCATTGGTTTCATATTTCTACAACCCATTAAATTGACCGTAATGTTGACCTTTAAATATACATCAATCTTATAATTGAGATGTTACTTTTATTAATGCGGTGTAGGCTGTAAAATTAAAAGCGTTCTTGTTTTTGAACATTCTATTGTAAACATACAATACAAGTACCGTTACAACAGCCGTCCTATTTTCGCCTAGTGCCCTGCGGGTCAAATTTGTCTACACCGAACTCGCTATTCCCAGTCCCCTTTGCCCCCGAGTCCGACCGACCCGAAATTGTCAAGCCCGCCCGAAGAACCCCGACCCGCAATTGTTTTTCCTGGACAGGACCGAACCATTTTTGTCAAACCCCGGTACATCGAGTTATACAGTTGCGAGAACTGAATTTGACGTACTATTTTACTGAATAGATATGTTCTAGAATTGTAATGTATGTAATTGCAAACCATGTGTTGTGGCTTGTTAACGACAACGATAGACACATCAAACGTAATATACCTCAATTCACGGTAATCACTTGTGTAATTCGAAGTATTCACTAACTATCCTAAGCCTCGGTCGGAAGTCTTCTATTAGCTGCCCGATCCAAAACCACTAAAAGGCCGAACAAAAATTAACCACACAGCACTGAATTGTTACATGTATTTTGTTTGTTCTCACTTTAAATTCCCCCCGGACCGAGTGTAAATTGATCATGACCCGACCCGACCATACGTTCCCCGGACCGTACAGGACCATAACATACGCGAAAACATGCCCAGACCCCGGCTTCGGGCCGGTCTGGAGAATGTCGGGGTTTCGGGGTGCCTTAATGTAAGGTGTTCTGCACCTATTACATGACATCTCATAGATGCCGTCAGCGCCTAAAGCGGATCTCTTGCCTTTTGAATGAATTAACATACAACGAGGCTTCATTGCTGTAGAAAATCCGTCCTATTTATATACACGCGACAACCGTTAAACAGTTAAATGTGTTCTTCAGGGGCAAGGCGACTAGGCCCTTGTCCTTGTTTTGCTTTTCTTGTTGGATTCAAATTTGCTCTTGAGCGTGGATGTCTTTTCTTTTAGTCAGATAAGCACAAAGAGACAGGACATCGCAAATAGTTTTTTTCTTCATTTCTCTTTCTCAGCGTCTTGTGTGACCAGGCTATCTTCCCTTTCAAGAAATATCCTAACCCCTCCCAAATTTTGATGGAGGGGATTGTGGGAATTTAACTGAAAATTATGATTAGTACGTGTGGCTTTTCGGGAGATCACTTGAGTGCATTTGGCTGAGATGTTCCGTTGACACTTTACATAATTCTTCCTTATTTCCAAAAAATAACATAACAAAATTCACCCATCTCTAAGGTGAACCAATAAGCATTAAGCTCAATTTCTTTACATTCAATGTAAACGGATTGTTTTCTCAATTAATCACCGACGTTACTTAATTGATTATTGGATACAGTTTGCAGTTCAGCTGGATCATTAAAGGCATATAACCAGGCAATAACATCAGCATATAAAACAACTTTACAAGTGTCACAAATGATACCTGTGGTCACGTGTGGTCACGTGAGGGCACGCGTTTTCTAGCGGAACAGCGCAAGACTCGTAATCAGAAGGTTGCATGTTCGAGCCCCACATAGGCCAACGTGTTGTGAACCTGGGCAAATCACTTCACCATACTTGTCTTAGTAATTCTGGACTTCAATATACTGGGTACCATGGGAGATCAATGTTGAACATTGAATGGTGTCCCCAGAATAAATAAGACAAATTATTATTATTATTATTATTATCCAGTTACCAGATTAACACCAATTTATTTCTTATCACTAATTATTCTAGACTGTGCCCAGTCTTGTTTTGATTTCTGCTTATATTATTTTTAATTTTTTACCTTGCGCGTACAGACATTTTATTTTCTCATTTACTTTTCTGAACGTTATTGATGACCAAAACTTGTTGCTTTTATTCATGATGAAATTAATTACACCTATCTTCCCTTTTATTTAGTACACAATTTCACTTATTTTCTTGGTAAAAGCTTTCATTCTTTCATTACCCTTTCACATTTTGATAGAGACTTAACTATTAATATTATCAAAGAAGTAACAAGTTGACACTTTGATTTCCTTATCTTGTCTCGCAATGTTGATTGGCACATTCAAATTCGTTTGAATAAATAAGCAATTAGCGACTTTGGACTTTTTCCTAATCGGGTAAACGAATAATCTTGGAGATTATCTTTCGGTTCTCGTGTAATTTGGTTCTCGGGTGGGTCACCGAAAACAACCCAATGGCCTTGTTTAATTCAGCTTGCATATAGTTAATGACATATAAATACCACGGCTCATTGGCAAAAATAGAATATAATTGAAAGGTGCCGATATCGATTTATAACTGTGGCTTGATACATGTAATTCTTTTCGGACAAATTGTTTGTTTATATCCTGGTGTCAGGATACGTTTTAGCTTACAATGTATGTACTTACCAAGAGCACACAGCAAAACCCAAATCCAATGCGAAATCATTTTGTAGCCTTCGGTTATATATATCAAAATACCGAAGTAAATAGCAATATTACAAGGTATTCCTTTGATAATCAGTCAACAATAATTATCAACACTGCCACTCCTCTTTCATAGACAATTTAATAAAATGAAATTCATGATTAAAAATGACAACGATTGGCAATAATAGTGGTTCCTTACAACAAGTTTGTAATAATCATAAAGGTCTTTATCATACATTGACCACTACAATTACTCTAAAAGGTTTCGATATATCAATAATCGGAAAAGTTGCGCTCAAGTTGATTTGCAAATTTGAAATTTGTCCATGCATAAACGTTGATTTAAAAGCTGTTTACAGCTGGATGAGTCCCAAATAAATTTCAGCAAATTATTTTCATCATTTTTGTTGACGTTAACATAGTTACGTTCTTGTTTTCATGTTGGCATAGTCATGATTAAAATACTCATGTGTGAAAACGACCTAAGAGAAAGAAAATAATTATTCAGTTAATGGTTACACCACACATTTAAATGTGGTTTGATTTCCTTTGCCCCATGTCCGCAGGTTATTGTGAGGGTAGGTGTGTGCATGTAAGTTGAGTTGGTTTTTCCCATGCAAATGTTGTTGTGTATTTTGTACTACAGCTGTTGTTGATTGATGACAGTTTGTATGTATTTTGTATTGTAAATTGTGCATAGTGCATGTATTTGACGTGTTCTAATGCTTTATAATGCCATACGCCTTCCCGTATCAGCCATGACAGCTAAAGCGTATATGCAGTATAGTAATTAGTGATTTAGCCTACACAGCAGCACATGCAGCACTATTAATAATTATTTATAATTTGGCGCCTATTTGCAGCAAGTGATCTATTTTAATTGTTATTCAAAAAAGGTTTATATTCTGAGTTTATTTGATGTAAATTATGAATATTAGTACAAGTAGGTAGGGCTTCTATTGACAAAGTGCAACAAAATATTACCATAAAAGTGTCAAGATTATTAATGGACCCTACTGATGAACTTTTAGCATTAAGATAACGCAGATTTCTTAATTGGTATTTATATATATGTTACATTGTTTCAATGTAAATCTTAATAAATTTAAAACTGATAAGAATCGCTTTTACTCGGAAAATGCTTCACACTAAAAACGCCTGAGTCAACTATGCACCGACTAAAAATTGGGGTCAAAATTATATTATAACCACAAAAAAGATTATATTACACTTTTATTTTGCCACACGGTGGTATGATTGCAATACACAGGTATACAAATGGACAACGCTGAAAGTACTTATCATCCATCATAAAGGAACACAGGCTTAATAAAAAGCGCCAACACATAACTGTACAATATATTTGTCATGTTAAGTGTAAAATATTTCGTCGTCTACAATTTAAGTGTAACACATTGCGTCGTCTAAAGTTGAAGTGTAAAATACACTGACATGTAAAGTATAAGCGAAAATATATTGATATGTAAAGTTTTGGTGCCAAATACATTGTTATGTTGAATTCAATTTTAAAACTCATTGTCATGTACATATTAATTAAAGTGTAGATGTATTGTTTGAGTTCATGTTTACAGCGTGATTATTCACCTGCAGCGAACATTACAGCACCGTGTATCCCTAGATAATGGTTCTTTAGCTGTAAGTCCACATTATTATTATTATTGCTTAGATGGAAAGATGGAAACACATAAAAGTGTTTCTAATTGTGGTCTGTTTGAGAACTGCACCAACTATTTTAAGGTCAGTGTTTTCCAAAACGAGTAAGAATTTTGAGTCGAAGTGAATAATAAAGTTAATATTCCACAATACCATAACTGAAATTTAACGAAAAAATGATAGCCTTATCTATAATGGATTTAGCGTAAATTACCATAAATATTGTTAATAAAATGTCATAAATAACAAAATTAAATAACAAAGAAAATGTTGTACTTTAAGTAATATCAAATATCACAACATATTGTTTCCTATTACATTGGTGCAAATTAGTGTACAAATAACATTGCACTTTTGAGAATAATTATTTACTACATAATACTAATAGCGCAATCACAATCACAATCACAATCACAATATTAATTATTGTTATCTTTCATTACTAGGTTTCTCATTAATATGGTATATATTATAAACTTATAAAAAAAACCGCTCCCCCTTGTGGGATTGCGCACTCGTTGACTGTCTCTTATCTTGAGTATCGGCTAATCCTTGTATCTTCTGGTATTAACACCAGGGATTGCATATAATGCAATCTACTTTGGTTGTTACAGAACCAGAATACCAACATCTATCGTCTGACGAACGCCCTCTGGGCGTGAAACTCAGAGTAACGAAATCTTACCGGCAGGTCTATACAACTGCATTTTTACTCGGTTGTCCTTTTTTGGATTGAGCACTCGAATTCAAAAGATAGTCTAACTAGTGAATATGTTGTTAATGTTAATATGCTCTTCCCTTGTGGGATTGAGTACTCTTTGACTGTCTCTTCAGTATCGACCAATCCCGGTATCGT
>JAUMTS010107444.1:0-10264 GCA_032273385.1 Ophiopholis aculeata | reverse complement strand
CTATTCATTTGGATTATTGATTTTTTTAGTGCTTACATACCAAGCAATTCCCACATAAAATATATTAATTAACAGTTTATTTTATGCAGATTTTATCTAAATCAAAATCTCAATTTTGAAAATTGCTACTTTACAACTGGTTCGTCCTAGAGGACACATAAGTACAGACACTTGATGAATGCTTGAGAGCACTAAAATGTTTTGTTATGCCCTTGGTGAACTATGGACATCTAAATAAGCATGTCGTCAATCAGGTTCGTAAGACGTACAACACGCAACAACATGCTTTTCAACCAATATCTTAATGCTGAATTTGTTGAAATGGAATTGAATTGAATCTTTCTTTATTGAGGGTAAAACAGCTTCACTTCAATCACTGCTCTCCAAGTAAGCCTTCATTATAAAGAGAACAATACATAAGTATTTACAATGTACATGGAATTTAACAACTATTTACATAAATATATAAAAACATCAGATAAATTCAGCAAAAATTACAGGATAGTAATATACTTTAGAACACAAAATTAAAATCCATGAATCTTTGTTCTAAATTGTTGCACTAACATATTTTCAAGCTCGGTTCTGATTGTTGATGGCAAGTTGTTCCAGGCATATGCCTTACACTGTTTATGTCAATTCTATGTCAAAACTTTAAAATGTTGCCTTTTACATTGACAGATTCATAATAGCAAAATCTGTGTCAAAATACTAAAGTGTGTGTTTTAAGAAATGACTATGAGTTGTCTCAAATTAGCGTGCAGTATTTGACTCGGTTCTAAGAAGCGCCTGGCTTGATCTTGTTAGTTATCAATATGTTATTTGCCCCAGTTGTTATTTGGGTTCAGGTTGCTGAAAGAAAGACATCGTACTAATTAAGTAATGGTTGTAAGTACAGCCAGGTATATAACAGTAAGTCATATCGGAGACTAGTCTCAGGTCATATCATCCTAATAAATGTAATAATGTGCTAGCACTAGTAGAAATTTATACCAGTAACAGATTAACTCAAAAGAAGCTTCGGGTCACTTGAAATTGGGGTAATTGGAATTGAGACAAAACTGTTTTGATTCAAGTAAGAAGTATAAAACAACCTTATAGATTTAATCATTGAGCTATTTTAAGGCTGTAAAGCTGATTAGAGTTAACCTATATCAGTAGGAAGGTGTTTTATATGTACATTTAAAGCACCTCAATCACATTTTAGTTCTGAATAATTCAAAGAAATTTAGAATGCGTAACTAAAATGGTGGCCATATTGTCCATGATAAGAACATAGTGTACTATCAATCAAATTTAGTTTACTCAGGATCATTTTTGTTAATTGCTAATGTGCATGCATGTCAAAACATGGGCAGAGTCACATTAAGTGTGACTTATGCATAATAAACATTTGCACTGAATGTGGACGCAGTGATGTCAATATCGGTATACATCCAATTTTTGCCGTAGGTCTACTATATAGCACGTTTGCTGGAAAATGCAAGATGGCACCTTACTTAAAAATTACACCACCACCATATTTGAATTATGCATTTTATGATAAATTTGATGGAACATACTAACTTTTTGTTCAACAGACCAAAACGTATATGCTTCTATACCTATGTGTTGTATGTAACATGTTTTTAACAAGTGACCAAATCTCTCTAAATGGTATATCTTATCAATATGCTAGGCTAAGCTGAAAGAAAAGGATATTATGAAAACAAAATAGGGGTAATTGAATTTTGCTGTAAGCCACATCTGTGCTTACCAATTACAATCAGTTTCATAATAGTCAATTTTCTAAGTGTCTGTGCCCCTTAGGAAGCTATACCAATCATCCAATCATGAATTGGCTGGGCTTTTTCCGTCTATCAACGATTCAATAGAGATAAGTATAACGGATCAAAGAAACCTAAGCCTTGGCTATATATTATGTTCTTGGTATCGGATCAGCTTTGTAAACTGCTTAAGGAATCAACTGAGCTGTGGCTTGAGATGGTTATATTAGGGGATAGAGATTTAAACAAATATCATTTTATAGGACTGGTGCTGATCGATCAGCCAAATATTGGCTATTAAATTTCCAAAATGACAATTCTTCTGGAGCTGGTTATTGAGTGTAGATAGATTCACTTACTTATGTGGTGGGGTATAAATTACATACAATTTTATTAAGCATGTTGCATGTAAATATCAATCAAATTATGCCCGAAAAGTTACAAAACCTTCAAAAACAGTGTAAGAAATATTAACACTTTTTCAAAAGGTGCTTTTTATGATAAATTCTGTATTTTTATTCCAAATTAGTATTGCTTTCTTTTATGAGAAGGCACTGGCGAACTGGCACACATTAAATTGAGAGTGAAAAATCAGAACCCATCAGGGTTTGAACTCACATCGTCTCAATTACTGGCCGTGGTTATTTTAGTATTGCTTTTACAAGAATATGCTATTTTATGCTTTTTTAATGCAATGGGAGACTGTTTTATAAAATGGAGACCAAAGTATATTTGGATTGATGGTAAGGAATGGGAATGGGGATTTTCCCAGGGCAGTTCATTTTGGATCATATTTCAAAGGCCCCATTAGCTTGGTTCATGTTTCTTAAACCCATTATGTAAGACTGTCTTGAGGCGTGCTCTTAATGTATTTTTGCATGAGTATTCTGGCATGACCATTTGGACCTCTGGGCAGATGCACACAGCTCTTGCACTTTGTAGTAATGTGAGAAATTGTGCCTCCTTTTGTAATATGTGATGCAATTTCATGGATATAATGATGATGTACGGATAATAATTATGGCTGGAATTTATAAGTATACTTCTAACTTATTATAAAACTAAATTGGATTATTATTTCCTAGAATTTCACAATGTTTTACTTTGACGCTAATGCTCATTATGATATCTATTAGGATAAAAAAAACCCATTAATTTCATATTTTGTTTAATGTTTCTCAAGATAAGCCAAGGTCAGTTCTGCTATAACAAATTGTTTTATAAATGGATGAAATAACATCTTTTATGCAGCCATAATTCCTGACTCTAGATTGTAATTTATATTGTGTGTGATTAACTGCTAACATGGTATAACAACTTTAAAACAATACAATAAAGCACTCCACATTGTGCACTTCACCACAATAAGAATTATCTACCAAAATCTAACATCTATTTTATCATTAGCTTTGTAAGAAAGAAACTGTGTATGCACAATCAGATCTGGTATTTGGATACAGGTAGTTAGTAAATGACCAGTCTTATGGTCAACCAGCCACCTGATATAGGGGTCAATTTGTTAAAAACATGTATAAGTAGATGTATCTTGCTAATTATCAAATGATTTTATCACAAGCAAGCGTGTGAAGATAGTAACCCAGTCATACAGCCTAATCAACCCAACCACCATAATAAAAAGTGACCATAATTGCATCATGTATCCAGTCGCCCATATTAACTAAATCATCTTTGGCTTTCTACTCAACTAATTACTGATTAATAAATAATAAGCTATGGTCACTTTGCTTGCATGTAAAAACTGTTCCTTTTCAGTGCTGACATACCAAGATGGCTACCTGATCTTAACACTAATGAATCTGTAATTCCCATGTGCACATATCAGAACCTGATACTGGTAGGATAGTAGAATCAGATCTGGTGTTTGGATACGGGTAGTTAGTAAATGACCTGTCTTATGGTCAACCACCTACCTGATATTTAGGAGCACTGCATGATGTGTGTGAAAGTGGACTATGAAAATAGTGAGTGTTTAATAGGATTGGATAGGTGGCAGACAAGAATTGAGCTTTGAGTACACTTTTGGCTTTTTTTAATGGACGTTTCAGTAAAAAATCTCCCAAATGTGATGGTAAATATATCATTGTAGTGTGCCATCCTGGGCATCTAGAATGAAATATTTAAATACAAAATAGTAAGTGTTACATTTACAAACACTTGAACAATAGAATTTAAATTAAACTTGATGAACAATATAATGCTGTGTCTTACAAATAAACAAAAATAACATCAACCCATAATTGTTTTGATAATGGCCTCGAACGGTTTGCCATTCAAACTTTGGCTTTATAGTTGGTACTTGATATAGTATGTAGGGACATGAGTTTGAATTATGAATACAGGCAATTTGAAGAGTTTCAACTCACTGTGGACAATTTTTGTGTATGGAGTGAACTATTGGGACATTTTATAGGTCAAGTTTTAAATGGTTTATTAAACTAGGCTGCAGAGCATGATTTTTGTTCAAATGATTGGATAAAGTAGGTCAGAGAGATTGGGGCTTCCTCAGTAAAAAAATTATAAATAGTAATGGGCTTTTTTAAATGTCAATTTTCAAACAAATGTATAACATGAAAAAATGCTTCTGGTAAAATGGTTCTAGTAGCAGACGTTGTCTCTGGAAATCAAGAAGTGTAACACAACCACCAGTTAACTGCAGGGCTTACATGTGATATGTAGGGTTGTGAACACAAATATTATGAGCAGGCATATGTGTTACAATGAGAAATTAGGGTTGGGTAGTTGAACCTTTGTATGTGAAATGTATGGTTGTTAACACAATATGTTTTGACATGTAAAATAATTTGAAAGCAGAGAAACGTTGTATTTCACATTGTTATGTGATTGTGTTCAATAATAATGTTATGTTGATTTGCCATGGTAGTTTTGATATACATGTAGTACTTTGTTATTTAAAGTGCCCAGAGACTTTGTTTTTGGCACTGTACAAGTGCATGTTATTATTAATAAAATAAGGAAAATTATATTTATTTGTTTTGTTATGGCCTGTGAATACATCAAATACTATAAGATAATTTAAAAGGGCAGTAAAATGCTATCAACAGAAGAAAGCAGCATGGTGTTATCTACTGAAGACTGTTATCGGGTAATGTAATGTGTTTAGAGGTTATTAATAAGTGCTGCTCGATACTAAAGTGAGCAATATAACCAATAATCTGGTAAAAGCACTTTGGTATTATGCTGCTCAAGCTCTAGAATGGCAGTGTCCAGTGATGTAATAAATCAGCAAAATTGCTAAGATGTGCATGAAAATACCAGTTCATAATCTACTTTTGGTCCCCTTAGGTAACTAAATATTCAAATCTGCTTCAAAAGATGTCTGTGACCTGACGAAGAACCAGTGTAGAAAAAAGCCAAATATTGAGTGCTGTAACGCAGTATATGGTAAACTAAGTACAATGCCTTCCAAGGGTAAGGGAAAATATGATTAAATTAATCAACCTTGGGTTCCTTAATTGACTGCATTAGGCTTGAAATCTTAAAGTATGGTAATTAAGGATAAACATTGAAGAGAAAGCATTAAGATTAAATAAAATTGTGCCTTGGCATACCATTAGGAATTAACTTTTGGTTTTGCAATCTTGGTCTATTATAGACAGGTAATTAATGCATGTGATTTAAGTTGAAATGACCAGAGTGCCTTAGCTTTAGAGAGCGTTTGTTTGACAGTTGTGTCTTTGCCTTTTTGTGGGTCCTTAGAGAATGATGGACTCATATAGCATTTTGATGTCCCTTATTTGCATTTTGCTTACTGATGAATGATATATCCAACTTTGACATGGCTTTAGTATAAAATCGTGATAGAAAATTAGCAGATGCAAAACATACAAAGTCATCCACTGTATCACTGTAGTATTGTTTCTGCTAAGCAAATGTTGAGACCTCATGGCAGTCATTAAATAAATTTGACCTTAAAATTCCCTTGGCAAGGGAGGTTTTTGATGGCCAAACTTATGTAGATTTAGATGTAGGAGGAAACCAGAGTACCTGGAGAAAACCTAAGAAGGCAGGTTTGGATCAAATAACCAAATCTACATACAGCTACTAACAGCTACATTGGTGAAAGGCAAGGGATGAGCACTAAACCAACCTGCCCTGCAACGGGAGTAGCATGTATTGAATTGGCCTAATTACCATTGCCAATGTGTATGGCCCAGTTAACCTTTTAGGTGAATTGGTATCATTCACAGAATTATTGATGCTCTACACACTTCAAAAATGCAACAAGGTTATCAAAAGTACTTGATTTGAGTTTGAAAGTAGAATCAAGTATGACATACTGTAAGAGATTACAGGAGGAAAACAAGCACCAAATTTATTCCTAATGAAAATTGACGTCCATTGTATTGAATTTTATCTTGTGCAAGGGACGAATTACCATGGAAATACACGTAGAAAGCCAAAAGCATTGCAACATAACACCATCGTCAATTTTTGTCTTTCAAAAAGCCATAACACAAGACGATGCATTAATCTGTAGTTCTTTTTGCTGATTAAATTACCGCTAATGACTGAAACCTCTATATTTTGTATCACACTAGTCACATACTCCTTTGGTGTAGTATATATTAACATAGAAATGCCTGGTGTCTATGCATTATGCATTATGCATGTTGAATTTATGAAATTGAAACCTGTAGAAAAGAATTCAGGCAGACTGATAATAACCCACTTTTGATTAGACTGGATATTACCAGTGAAATTATAGATAGGCATTTTATACTAAAAGACATAAGTTAAATTGAAATTTGCACCCTGTTCTATTTTTCAAGCTACTAGGCACAGGTTAAGCATTCTGAAATTTTCAGAAAATAATCGGGTTGGGTGACAAAACCTATTTGTTAATCATACTGGAAAGTATATATTAAAATTTCATTAAAAAAAAAAAATATTTCCAATGAAAAACACAAAAGTGAAAATATGTGTTCTATTTTATAGCTCGATCAAGCTACTAGGGGTATCAATCTGAAATATGTGGAAAAGAATCGGGATGGAGTGACAAAACCTATTTTTCATCAGCCTGACCATTTTAAAGTGAAATTGTAGAAGAGTTGTATTTCCTTTGAAAAACATAATGTTAATTGAAAATAGGTGTTCTCAATTAAAAGGTCACTTGCTCTATTTTATCAAGCTACCAGGAGTAGCGGTATGAATTTTGTTGAAAAAGCAGTGAGTTGGATTTACAAAACCCACTTTTCATCAGACCAAAAATTATTATGTGAAATTGAAGATGTATGTATTTCCTTTGAAAAACATGATGTGAATTGAAAACATGTGTTCTCAATCATGGATTTTTTCAGGCTGTTAGAGCATGGTTAGTAGAAGTCTGAAATTTGTCCAACAGAGTTGGGTTAGGTGACAAAACCCACTTTTCTTCAAAGTGGGTATTGGGTGAAGTAAAAAAATCATGTGCTCTTAATAATGGGTTACTTGTTTTATTTTTTTCAGGCTATCAGAGATAGCAGTCTGAATTTGTTAGCAACAAATGAGGGTTGGTGATGAATAATACCCACTTTTTAATCAGACTGAAAATTTAAAAGTAAAACTATAGAAGATTGGTATTTCGTTTGAAAAACATGAGATGAATTAAAACATGTGTTTTGAATTATTGGTTTCTTGCCCTATTTCAAATAAGCCAGAGCAGCAGCTAGCTGCATAAATTGACAATAAGGTGCATTCCATATAACGCTCTATTTATAACATGTGTATGTTACTGAATTTGTTGAATGATTTATGTGTGTAATGTTTGTTTGGTGATGTCTGTTAAAGATGCTCAACATTGATATAATGCAAGACGGCATCGTTGTGGGGATCGTAGCAGGTTGTTTTTGGATATTGAAGATCATGCATTTCGTTTTAATTGATTGTCTAGAGCAATGAGTGTTAAAACATAATTATGCTGTTTCTAAAATATAGCACTGTATTGATATCATCACCAGACACCAACATTATGCTATCCTACTGCTGTCTTCTGCAGATAACCTGATTTAGAATCAATTTTGGCATCCATACATGGTTAATTTTTATTTACGTAATGGTAGCTTTATTTTGAAAAAGTATAAGTTTCAATTCCTTTCTTTAATATGCACATAGTTTATAATATTACAAATCCAAATTTTTAACAGGATTAAGAGATTTCATCTCAAGCCTGGTTCATTGAATACCCTTTTATTCACTTCTCCAACATTAAATGAATATGATAGACTCAATGTGTATAAATACAGCCAAATAAAATTACAATATTTGTCAACATATTCAACTAGGGCTATGTCTGTTCCTTATTGAACAAATCTCTTAACTTCCCATCAGAATATAGCTGATGCAGATTTCTAGATTGGCTGTGCTAAGATTTCCCAGCATGGCATTTTGTTAAAGACACATTACGTCAACTCAAATTTGTACTGGTATGTTACTTTATATAAATGGCGTCTTATCAAGTCGGATTTTGTTGTGTTAGATTTCAAATACTTAATTGAAATAGAAAAGTTTCTTCTCTTTGCTACCTTGCATCTTTATATAATGCAATGAAAGTACCAATATGTTTCCATTTTGATAATTTGCCATACACCATCTATATGTGGAATTAATTAATATTGTTTAAATATTTGTATTTTTCTTGTTGTGGTTGTACTATTGCCATTGTGACAACACATAAATGAAGGTTGTAATGCAATTAAGATTCTATTAGGACAACAATTCAAAAACATTCCTTTGTTGCAGAAAACCATTTTCAAACATGTATACGAAAATAGCAAAGAAATGAATAAACATTGTTTTTTCAATTCAAGTTGTTCAATTATTTTTAAAAAGTCCTTTCACTATTTGATTATATTCTCTTATAATCTAAATACAGCAGTCCATCTTTGTTATTTCAGTTAAAGTGATTATATTATTTATAAAATCACTTCACTTTTGAATTATAATTTTTTTAAATCTAAATAAAGCAGTTCAGTTGATACTGACACTATCTACCAGGCAAACAGTTCTCGGACATTTCTGTAACAGAGTTGGCCCTCTATAGTTCATTTTGCCATATTGAGCATAAGGTAATGCACAGTGAGAGTTACATAGCAATTCTTTTAAGTATTAACAATGTTTATTTTTGTAAGGTTTTAAAATCACTTTAAAAATGTTATTATCGCCAGTCAGAAGTCAACCAAATCAAATGTTGAAAATTAGAAACAAACTATAATTGTATATTGTCACAGTTACATCTTAAACGTTGCCTATCTACAGTGTAAAATATTATATCCTATGCTGTTTTTACTCATACCTGGTATTTTCCACTATTATACTATATCCTTTCTGAAAGATAATTAATGGTCATTGTTTTGTTTCTGGTTCTGGATTAGTACTCCCGCTAAGTGGGTTCCCGCATCACGTAAGAGGGTGTTGACCGGTTAATATTAATATGTCTACTCTGTGATGTCAGCGAAAAGGTCGCAGAGCCTTGCTTTTAGAAAGCAAATAACTGCTCTTTATATGTGTACTATTTTTATTTAACTGTTATATAAATGTGTGATATCAAGTTTAAATAAACTGTTGTGTGTGGGTATAATTATGCAATTTTCTGAAGCTAACAATATAATCTATCTTCAAATGATGTAAAATAAAGGTCAATTAAGGCAAGTCATATATCATTTCAAAGAGGAAAGTACAAGCTTTATTTAGAGACAAACAAATATGCAAATCATATGCAAATTAGGCTCATTTATATAGAGTATCACCGCAAGATCTCATCGTGCCATGTGGCACAAAATAGGGGTGGAGGACAGGGTTAAATGCTGCACAATGTACTTTTATTTTTTATGGCAGTAGTTAAGTGCATGTTGTGCATTAAAATTTGTTCAGCTTAATAGCCCATCAAGTTTGCTTTTATAAATGTAAGGGTAATGAAGAATCGTTAAATGAGGTCCCTTGTTCGGTCTTCATAAACGAGGTTATTTAATAGGAAGGACGTACTGTACTTAAAAGCTGTAACATTTTCATATAGACTTTCAGTTTTGTAAGTGATTGCTAATGCAAGCACATTTTGTTTTCAGTTTATACATAGGTTTTTAGATTATGTGTAGAGATTGTCAAAGAAGTTACAGGGGAAGTAGGTATAAGAGACTTTTTATTTGTTCCATTACTAGGTACCATGTTGTCATCACACACGATCGATGGGCTTAATGTAACTTCTAATCTATTCTTTCAATTTTTGGGCTTGTCAAAACTAATCTTGCTGCATGTCCCCTTTTGTATGAACTTGCACATGTTTATATCAGGCCTGTGGGAGTTCAGATTTTTGTCTGAATTCAGACCTTTTTTTTAGAATTTCATATTCATCTTTGCCTTTCTTCTGTACAAAAGTATAGAAGCTTCCAAGTGTTCAGACTTTTTCTAGCTGTTTCAGATTTTGTCAGTTGTGGTCAGTGGTCACTCACACCCTAGTTATATCAGAAGATATCTACCAATTA
>JAUMTS010107333.1:0-10264 GCA_032273385.1 Ophiopholis aculeata | reverse complement strand
TAATTAATATGCGTATTTGATCCCATTCCAAGACCGTACATGGTACACAAATGAAATTTGGTACACATAGTAAGTGTTCTAAGCTCTTTCATTTCAATGCAAAATAATACACAAACTATTATAAATTATGCAAATTAGCGTAATTAAGCTAATTACATATTCATCCAACTATTATGCAAATTAGGAATAACAAATTTATGATTTTTTACATTTTTTTAATTGTCTTTTTGTATACCACTAGCGGGAACCCGCGCTTCGCGCGGGCCCCGCTAGATTGTTTCCCCGACAGCGGTGTGTAAAAGACAGCGGTTAATATATACATAGTAATGTGGTTAGAGAGAGTTCGAAAAGGATTAAGTTTACTATGAAGGCATTTGCCCGTAAAATTTAAACAAAACCAAGTACAAAATCAATGACAATTAACAGGAAAAGAATGGGTATCATATACTTAATGACTGTTTACATGCATTTTTTATCAGATAACTCTTCTTAATGTAACTTCCCCGGGAATCATTTCCACGGATAAATGAAGTAGATACGTATACATATTTTTTCAATAATAGTTATGGTTCTTTATTTACAATTTGATACAAATCACGGTTTACACAATAATCTTATCCAGTATAAAGTTGTTAGAGCTGAACTGTTTTTCAAATACTCAGTTTTCTCTCACTTTGTTAATGTATTTAGAAGCTAAACATAAGATGTCTTTTGTGGGCATCGGTGTCCTATATTCTAAGATCTATTTAACGTTGATAAACATGTCCTACTCTGAATGACCGGATACTTTTTTCAGTATTTGTCATAGTAAATAAAAGTCAAAATTCCAAAAAGTTCTCTTTTTTAAATTTTAGGTTAGTTTATTTAAAGTAAATGTCACTAAAATAGTGTTATGCAAAATTCATGAACACAGTATTTGTTTGAACATGTTTGAATCGAAGTTTAAGATGATCTTGTTACTGTTCTACAGTTTTTGTTATGTTTGAGCACTGTTTCGTTTCAGTTGTACTGCTTGCATTAAAAAAAAGCGTTACCCACTTTTGTTTGTAAAGGTTTAATATAGAAGACCGTCAAACATTTGTTACAAATGTATGTCTATATTTTGAAAAATAGTTTAGGTAAGCTGTTATCAAAGTGTAAGAATCAATTTAAGGTTCACATATTTACAATGTTAATTCTCTATTGGTAATCAGATAATGTATATTTATAACGGTACTTGCATTTGCTTTTATTGATTAGTGGTTGAGTTGTTGTCCAATCTTAAAAATGCAAATGTGTCCGAAATACCCGTGTCGTTATGTTCTTAGCAGAACATATAGGATATAGGTCCGTGAGTAAAACCTTAATTATACCTTAATTGTGTCGATGCCAGTCTATCAAGATTCACTTATATATACGCTACCTACATGTATGGTTAACATCCATTCAATCTTAATAACAAAAATAAAATATCATTGGTTATCATCATAGTTTATTGACTGTATGTAGTTTAATTATATGGTTCAAGTCAACCTGTACAGAATATCATAAGTTGGTTCCGGTAGTCATGCTGTCATAATCATTATGCAGCACTTCAGCACTTTTTAGCACTGTTTGTGGGTTAATTATGGCATTTGAGGTAACGAATCCGCCTTTTCACAAAGTAGTGCATTATTATTTTTAGATAAAAATGCATGATAATATTTAAAAACCGTGCACCTCTTTCATATTCGTTGAGGCTTAATTGTAAAGTTCGTATACATTCCAGACTTATTGTTCAGCTGGGCGCTCGCTGTCTGCTACTGGTGGTGTGGGTTCATTTGTAGGCTATGTAATTTTGTCTGTAATGAGAAAAGAGAAAATAATACAATGACATAGTTGTTAAGTTATGTTTTTTAAATATTCACGTTGTTGACACTGTTTAAAAGACGCAATTCCGATATAGGCCTACCTTGTTACGCTTCAAAACAATTGTTTTTTACAACTAAAACTGATTGTAGGCCTTATTCTAAAATCGCTGATCCATTAGGGGGGCCTATGGTACTTCAGCATGGTCAGTGCTTTACTCATCTCTCGAGAACCCGGGGGAACACTTCGATATGATACTATGCACATGCGTGACCAAGAAATCGTGTGAAAAGGGTTTTGTTTTCAGTAATGGGCGACTTGTTTTGGGTATCAAAACACGGTCATTTTTTAAAGAAAAAGTGTAGGTAAACACCCTAAAAAAATCACAAAAAGGCGTGTTTCTAAGGGCATGACCAACAACACTGACTTAGAGGCGATGTAGTCTCTATAATGATCACAATGTCAAAAATCTTTATCGTCATGATTCATAAACATGTTCATTACCGGGGTTCATTAATAGATAAGTTCATGCTTAGAATAATATCTTGTGTAAATCAGGGGTAGCCTCGCCCCAGTGATGCCTACACACTGACCAAAGGGCGATGTAACCGTAAATCTAGGTCCCCGCCCGGGGGGTTCTCAAATGAATTTTGGGTAGGTATGTGCCGCCCAGAATTCAAAAATCGGGGCTTCGGAACAGCTTTTAGTGTATAAAACGGGGTGTCCGGAACGACAATTCCTGAAAATTAGTGCTTTGAAACATCGAGATATAAAGATTGAAACGGACATTTTTAGCTGCTTTCCAATGTGAGTGCCCCCCCCCACGGGTTCTCCGGTTGCCTATAACTACTAAGCCGTAAAGTGATCACAATGTCAACAACCTAACCTTTATCAATAATCAGAATATCAATACTCTCTATTGTCGTGATTTAAGAACACGTTCATTACCATAAACTTATTCCATTGCAATTACTTGAGCAAAATTGATTTCTATTGACAAACTTTTTTCAATGGTGGATCTCCGGAGTGGACAATTGTAACCGGAAAAAAAGTAATAGGCCCTTTATGCCATCATGTATTGGAAAATGTATGGGGTTAATAAAAGTTCTTTTCGAGAAGAGAAATGAGGAAAATTAAAGTTATTTTGGGAATGTGAAGTAAAATGATTCACGCACTCACCTTTTCAAGATTTCGTGTTTGAAAGTGTTAGAAACGGTTCTACGGTTGAAATGGTTTGGATTGTCCATCTGCTTTAAAAATCTGTTGAATTAGGCTATCTCCCAAAATTCACTGCAACTCACATGTAAATTTTCCAATAGTTCACGGTTTTACGGTTCAAATTGAACTCTTTTACTGCAAAAAAAGTAACTTATCCAACAGTTTAATGATTCACATGCAATTTATGTATCTTTCCGGGGTATCTTATCTCCCAAAATTCACTGCAATTCACATG
The DNA here is from genome assembly GCA_032273385.1 of Ophiopholis aculeata. NCBI lineage: Eukaryota > Metazoa > Echinodermata > Ophiuroidea > Amphilepidida > Ophiactidae > Ophiopholis > Ophiopholis aculeata. Next base: position 6,984 of record JAUMTS010107333.1, on the reverse strand, counting down.
TAAATTGTCCAATAGTTCACGGTTTTACGGTTCAAATAACTTATCCAATAGTTCAATAATTCACATATGGTCGGCGGTGCGGCTGTGTAATTGACTGGGCAATCGCCGGGGTAGATCTGTGCACTGAGTGTATATAGGCTACATAATTGACCGTGCAATTTCCGGGGTATCTGTGCACTGGGAGTGTAGGCTACATTTCACTGCAATTACTTTTCCAATAGTTTCCAATAGTTCACTAATTTAACTTGCCCACATGTGTAACTTTTCCAATCTATTCCAATAGTTCACTGCTGTAATTTTACATGCAATTTATGTTTCTTTCCGTGGTATATTTTTGTCCATAAACTCTAACAAATTGGTTCGGCTCTGCAGTTGACGACCCGTGTATCGAAAGTATGTGCACTGCGCAAACTCAAGCAAGTCATGGGTAGGCTTACCTTGTACCTAAGTTGCACTGTAACTACCCACAGTTCTTGTGTATTTTCGCAACAATTTAACTAATTAACAGGAGTTCAGTGCGTTTTAAGTACTTTGGTAACTACATTAAATTATATAAAATGTATAGTAAGATTTTCTGTAGGGTAATATATCAGTAACACGGGGACTCGTCCGGTAAGGTAAGTCCTCAAATTAGTATATAGATTATTATTATTATATGCCTATATGAGTTTTAAGGCAAACATTATTGCGCAATGTTATTGTATTGCACTCATTATGTACGTTAGGGCGAAAATGTTGTTTCGGCGACCCACCCGAGAACCAAATCTCCCGAGAACCGAAAAACGATAATTACTATAATCCCCGATAATTCCATTCATAAGGATGGATTTAATCTAATTGACAGAACAAAGGAAGGATTATTCAATTAACATCTTGAAAGTCAAATTATGTTTGACACGTCGATCACTCTTAAAATATGTTTGACACGGCCGGGTCCCGGTGAGTTTTCACAAATATTTGTCCTACTCCTGGATTTTAAAAGAATATTTGTTTTGTACTTAAAAAAAAGTTTTAATTTCCCTTTATTCCTTATTATTCATGACATTTTAAATATATTTTAACTATCATATTTAACTTTTTTTTCTGTTTGATTTTTCTCTCTTTGTCCTTTATTTTTATCACGTTTTCATTTTTTCTTAAACTAGTTTTCTATGAACACTGTTAACGGTGCACTATAGTTTGGGAACATTTTTGGATGGGATATTGTTGGAAACTGTAGGGAGATGATTATTATTTTGTGGCTTTTACTGTTTTCTTTTATATTTTGGGAAGGGAATTCAGGGAAATTATACCTTTTTAAGTACCAAAGTATGCTTTTGAATATCGTGGAGTAGGACATTTTTGTCTCATTTTTATTAAGTAACAGGAGGAATATTGGTAAAAATTCACGAGACCCGTGTTAATAAATTAAAGAGTGATCGATTTGTCAAACATAATTTAACTTTCAAGAGGGAATTAGATAACTTCCTTTGTTCTGCCAATTAGATAAAATCCATCCCTATGAATGAAATAATCGGGGATTATAGTGATTATCGGTTTTCGGGGGATTCGGTTCTCCCTAACGTATTTCTATGAAATGGATAATATTGCAATTTCCATAAACTGTTAACAAAGGAATTTACTCCCCTCCTTCTTGGCTCCTCTAACCTCCCGTCTGCCATGCATTACTCCCGTCAAGGCAGTCAGGTCGCGAAGCGACCGCTGCCGGTAACTTCCATATCATACTAATTACTCCAGGCGGAGTTGACAATGAAAAGTGAAGACGTTTACTGACAACAAAGGAATTATTAATTTATTAACTAATTAATTATGCAAATTTATTCAAATATTCATACAATTTGCATAATTTTATGAATATTTGAATAAATTTGCTTAATTAATTAGCTAATGAATAATAATATCACAATTCATTAATGAGTGCTATTGTTAGGCAATCCCATGGGATTCTTCTCCCTAAGTCGCAATTAACCTTATTATTATTATTATTATTATTATTATTAGTAGTAGTAGTAGTATTATTATTATTATTAATAGTAGTAGTAGTATTATTATTAAGAAACCAAGTGGTTACTTTGTTGCTTGCTATAACAGGCAGGCCCAGGCTCAGGGCATGTAGGGCCGACAATGTTTAAAATACGGAATCGCCCGTATTTTTGCGACTATGAGGATGGTCTAGCCCTGTCATAATACCAAACGAGATTTATGTTACTGCCTTTGTGCGAGATAATCGCCCACTTTGCTTGTATTTGCGTAGGAGTGGGGCTATCTGTTTCGTTAATACTACAAATTGACACATATAAATGAGTAAATTGTAAATATTGAGTTACAAGTTAAAATTCAATTCACTTTCAATTTATTTTACCAACATAACATATATAAGTTACAGAAAGTCAAAATAATTGGCGGGAAAACCACAAGAACCAGGGCTTGATACCTATGGTTACCCAAATGATTGTTAAGATAAAGTAGACTAAATGAATCTAATCTAGTTCAGTGTTATTTCCCATCATTCTTACACATCTTACAGAACGTATTATCGGCGACGGGTTGAAGAATTGAGGGGGTTTGGTTGAAAACAAAAGTGCTTATCACGTTCCCGAAATAACATGATATAAAAATAACATATGTTATACAATTAGCAAAGTTATTTTCCAATAGATTTACAGCAATTTGATACGATAAAATTTAGGCTCCTTTTTTGATTGATGTTGCTCATTTCGCCTGACATTTTCAAAAATATGATACAAATAATTGATTCAATTGATGATGCAGCTTCCGATGAAGGAATTATATTTTGCTTGTATATCATGTTATCTATATTAATAAGATCATAGAGTGTGTGTGTGTGTGTGTGTATCTGTCCGGCTATGGGTTTCATTATGCTAAGTCGTATGGGGTTGATATTTGGCATGGGGGTAGGGAACGACGGCCCGAGGTTTGTGGTCACTTAGAGGTCAAATTGCTTAGGAATGTTCTATGACTACCAAATTTGGTCAGAAGAACCTCTGACCCTAGCGTTATACATTGCTGAGGTCAAAGGTCAGGTAGAGGTATTAGAGGCCAATTTGCTTAGGACAACAACATTTAGTCAGAAGAACCTCTGACCCGAACAAAATACGTTGCTGAGGTCAAAGGTCAGGTAGGGGTCACACAGGGTCAAATTACTTAGGAACACTCTACGACTCTCAAATTTAGTCAAACGAACCATTGACCACATTGAAAAACACTGATAGGGTCAAAGGTCACCCACGGGTCACCAAAGGTCAGATAGGGGTATATATCCTAACACTTTATGACTACAAGTACCAAATTTAGTCAGAATAATTGTCGACCAGGTTGAAATACATGAATGGGGTCAAAGGTCATGCATAGGTTACTTGGGGCACATAGAGGTTAATTTGCTGCGGGAAGTAGGGGCAAAAGGTGCTATATGTGCTCTAGTTGGATCAAATGAATACATTGATAAATAACAGTTGTTATTATACCAGATTGATCAAAAATTCCTTGTTAGATAATATGACATATTATAATTTAGCTCATTTAATACTTCCAGTTCCACCGGAAAATGTCGTAATGTTTGATTCCGATGAACAAGACGGATATCAACCAGACGCAGTTGTAACACTTACGCAGGATAAAGAGCATTCCGTACAATGTCTGGTACGGGCAACGGCACCTGCTTGCAATATCGCCTGGACAATAGATGATAACGTCATAGATGTCATGGCAGTAAATCAGGCAGATAACAAAATGTTCGATACAATATCAAAAACTACTTTTATTCCACGGCGTTCTCATCATGAAACATTTCTTGAATGTTACGCTTCGATAAATGTCCCAAATATTGGGGACATTCCGTCACCTCCTGTTTCAATGCGGGTGCAATTGAATGTGAATGGTAAGTATTGAACTCCGAAAAATCTCTTTTGCCGCTTTTTCATCCCCATGACCTACTTGGCATAACTATGTGGGTGCCGTGTGGTAGCTCTTTTGTCTTTTGTAGCGTGAAAATGATCTTATCAACCGGATACCAGAGGACCGGTTTCGCTGGCAAGTGTATTTTGTACCCTACCTCCAACTAACTAGCCAACTATGTGTACTTAAAGGCTTAATTAGTAGTGAAATTACTCTGACAACATTTAAGTTCAGAGTGTTCGTGTTCAACTTTGTTCCAGTATTAAATTCTAGAACTATAGCATGGTTCCGCTTACCGCTAAATCCCTTAAAATTAGGCCGAAGCCCGAGCGAGGGCGCAGTCCAAGTTGCAAGGACGTTACTACCAGTGCTTCAGAGGGTAGTCGACGACTCAGCGCAAGAGCTATTAGATTCAATTAAACTTCGTCAACATATTCCTTAAGGGAAAATTGCAACAAGGTTATCCTACACCTACTAATTATAACCATTTTGCATTTCTTTTAAAACCCAAAGGACCACCAGACACACCATACATAACATTTTTGTCCTCTAAAAGAGAGTATGTAACATTTCTGATGCAATGCCACGCACGGTACGCGTTCCCCGCCGCATTTTTACGATGGTACCTCGACAATAAAGATATCACGAACGCTGCTCATGAAACTTATCATCCGGATGGAAATGGTAGAATTAATACAATCAGCACCCTAACGTACACTCTTACAAGGGTACACAACCAACAACAAATCAGATGTGATGCCATTCATCAAACGCTTTCGTCACCTCTGCAGTCAAGTAACTACAAAATGAATGTAGAATGTAAGTTATACTCTCGAAGTAAAGATACATTTTTTTTTGTTAATTCTACGTAAGCTGTAGATGAAGTGACTCAAAGTGGAATGAATTAGATGATGAATGAAATGATTCATACAATAAGGGTTTTGATTTTTTTGTTGGAATTCACCAGAAAATAAAACTTCAATTCGAAATATATATCAGAAGAGCATTTCAAAGTTAATAAGGGATGACTTCAAAACTCAACCGCCGATTGCCCGGCGGCTCGGAGCTGTTGGAGCCGCTAGCCGGTTTCTATTGTTTTCATAAATGGCAAGCGGTATGACCGCACGGAACCGCCGGTCAACCGACGGTTGAGCTTTGAAGTCGTCCCTTAGGCCATATACTTAAAGTAAATTTATCTCGAATAATTTACCTTAATGTCATTTGTGTAAACATACAGGGTGTCTTAGAATTCGTTATACCGTGTTTAACAAAAATGTTAACAATAGAACCTCACCCATTTATCTCATCACATTACCTGCAATATAATTTTGGAGATGTTGCCTACTGACTCTGTTAGTTTCATCAATATATTCTTATTCGTTCCGGTGTGGCATGACAAATTTGAAAATCGGCGAAAACCGGTTTTGTTTTAATTTGTTGCCCAAATGACTAACACTCTTAAACGAATGCACAGTAGCCTTAAGCTATGCACTCACCCTCTTTATCAACAGACATGGACAGCAGTACACTAGATTAAGTTTAAGAGTAAGTTAATGATTAAGTTAGAGCCACTCTCTAAAGAGCAAAAAGAGTTGAAACCACTCCAAAAATGAGTAAAAAAAACTTTAAAAATCGTGAAACCACACCAAAGGAAGTAAACTTGTGTATTACTCTCTTTGAAGAGGTGAAATGAAGGACATATACTTAACAAGAGCGGTCCCTAACTACACTGTTTCAAAATAATAGAATTAACTGTTTCATGAGTTGTTTTCACTTTTTTGGAGAGTTTGTTGGTCTTTTTAGATTGTCATTGACTCTTTTTGAGGCTTTTCTAACCCTTTTGACATGTTTGAGTGATATCTACTCTTTTAGACAGTGAATGTTTCACTCTTTATCAAGAAAGAATCTCAAACTTAAAAACTGAACTCTTTTCATGCTTTTGACTATATGCATTGAACCTTATTCGTAGATAATTAATACAGACGCAAACCACAGTCACAACTCCAGGAGCAACATATGATGCTCAAAAACTGTATTTATTACACTCTGTTGACGCTACAAAAGTATCTATTCTTAGCAAATGACATGTAATTTCACTTTTGTCAGTTAGTTTTTTATCATTTAAAATTGTTCAGAAAGCTAACAAAGTGGGACAATAAGTTTTGAAACAGTATACCGAATTCGGTTATCTTCATGGTCAAATTCATTCCTAAAATTTGGACTTTTCGGGTATAAAGAATCCTAAGGCACTGCAGTTCTGAAAACGTGATGTAATTTTGAAGATGAGGTTACATTTTGCGTTTCCTTATTATCAAAATAATTTTGATTTTTTAAAACTTTATCATATGAATTAAGTGGTAATACTAGTATTCAGTATATTGACACAATAGGCGCTTTTTAAAATTTCGGACAGTATCACGTGGTCTGTGATGCAGTACGAAAGTATGTCGAAGGTCACGAGTGGTATCTTGTTCGTGTGTGATTTATTGCAATACAACTTGGTGTTTAACTCGCTATTTTCTATTTGTTCTTGTTTCATGATGGAATGGATAAAGCTGACGTTTGAAATCATATTCATTTTTGGAAAATATTTGGCAGGGAATCTTGCGCATTCGCATCTGACTTTTTCTACCTTAACCATTTCTATTATGACCTTTTTCAGTTTGCCCAACGAGTATAGCCCTTTCATACAGTAAAACACAATCATGTCCTAGTAGTCTTGTAGAGGGAGATACAGTTACGTTGACTTGCATTTCCTCATCAAGTAACCCGAATTCGACCATATTATGGTAAGTTACAAGACATATTTCACATCTTACTAAAATGTGTATCGCGGTATGTCGAAAGGGTTGGAGAATGGAGAAACAGCAAAAAACCGAGCCAGGTGATTTTCCACATTAAAGGATTTCTCGGAGGGACTACGATCCGGACAATTCATCGTTTTCAAGCGTTTACACCCATACTCTTGCCAAACTGCTGCTTTCATTAGGAAATGGTAAAGAAAACGACCTAATCCGTTTGTATGTTGAGGGGCTACGTCCGGGAGTTTCACAAGCTTAGGTACAGAAC
>JAUMTS010107222.1:0-10266 GCA_032273385.1 Ophiopholis aculeata | reverse complement strand
AGAAAAAAAGCCGCATTCTGCATTAAATTTTTGAAATCCAAAGTGACGTGAGACAGAGAATTAATTTATTTTGGCCTAAAAGACTATCGTATGGAAATATTGAATGAACTTTTTTAAGCTTCAAAATCACAGAAGTTTCAAAAACTATATTTCCATTTAAATGATTATTGTTGAATATATACCACAGGTTATCAAATACTGAAATTTTTATGACATGTGACAGTATGTCTTCTTTTTTTTTCACCCTCTATCAACAATCGACAAAAAATACATTATAAAAGCAATAATAACCAAACAGATACATGAACTTAAATAAAATATAGGCAAGTATGATTGGTTGGTAACATATATTCCTTCTCTGAATTAGGGACACTAGAAAAATGTTTATTCTGTATCATATATTGTCTTTACAATATTGTATAAATACTTTTATGATATTGTAGAATTTCACTTGATTGACAATGACACTGAATAAAATTCAAAGCCAAAATGATTTTTCGGAATAAAAGTATAGCATTGCAAGGTCAATTTTAATTTACTTTAAATTTATTTAATTACAAATGATTCTTCATTGTTAATTAATAAAAAACTGGATCGGAAAATACCATTGTGTAGAACATATCTCTAGAGCGCTCCGATCCATTCCATACCATGTCAGGGATTTGTTTTTAGGAGTAGAATTTGGACTTATCACAAAACAGGCTACCACAGAAACTAGTTTGATTGGAGGTTGTTTTATCATTACTATTAGTATTATTCTTTGTCACTAAAAGAAGTTCTACCACCAGCAGAAAGCGAACATTACAGAGAAAACACAATATTTACATGTATACTACACAGCAAGCTCCAAAAAAGCAGCACACTATTATAGATCAAGATGTATGGTAAGATTTTATCTAATGGGCAATAAACATTTCTATAAGAACATCTTGTAAGTGAATGTTTGAAAGTCTTAGATTGAATTGAAAAGGATAAGAAAAAAGAAGAAGAAATCTGTGAAAACACCAACAGAGACATATACAGCTGAATAATTACAGAAAAAAAAACATAAAGGAAGACACAAACGAGAAGAGAGAATCAAGTTTTTATGTTCTAAATAACTCTGAATCAAAAGCTACAGCTACCATCCCTGGTAGTTTTGCTCCCTTGGTGACTGCAGACAAATATGTAGACATTGGTATACCTCAGGTGTATTTATTGTTACTCCTGCATAATATTGCTATATTTGTAACCATTAAAAGAAAGTTCTGGTACGTAACTTGGCGCAGTGACACCACAATTGGGCATGCAACAATAAAACACAGAACATCTGCCAACCCAACAGCACATAAAAACACACAAGTTCAACTACACATCAAGTTTATTATGACCGGCAATGTGAGCTCATGCATTAATGCAGCTACTCTGTGGCTACTGCAACATGGAAAAAGTGTGCAGTAATTTGTGAGGTACTTTGAAGGTACACCAAAAGATGCTTAAATTATACCAGGTAATGCTTCTAGAGTACCTCCAAAGCTACTGCACAGTTCCTCCAATTTGAAGTAGCCAGCTTTGTAAACAAGCTCTTGGTCGCCGTTCATGAGAATCTTTCTGTGTATGCCTATCTACACACATATACTTTATTGTCCAAGTGCAAAAAAAGACATGATTGTGCCATGCATTATTTGACCAACCTGAGCTTGGGCCTCGTCCTGTGAAAGGTTTGAAATTGGGAATGGGAAAAAAAGAGGGAACCCGGGGAAGTAAGGGGAGAAAGGTGGAAAAAATAAATAAGGGGTTAAAATAATTACATATCGAGTCAGAATTAATGCAAATGAAATGCTTCATGCTGAGTAAATGAGAGTATTATTATGCGGTACTCGTATCAGATAAGTCATGTGACATGTTTTTGAAATTGTAGGTCATTTATAATGTAGTTTGCCTCCCTGACTTTTTGTAATTTAACGTAGCCTCATCACTTTACAGATTTACCTTTAGAATCGTTGTGCCCATTTCACCACACTGGCTTCCTGAGAAGACTAGGCTTTATTGCAGCACAAAGCACAGCCCTAAACCCCGCGCCCGATTATCCGCACTCAGCTATGGCTGGACTTGAACCGCTGTGACCAATCAAGGTCACTAGATAAGCAGTCCGCGCCCTATCAGACTGAGCTAACGGGTTTGAGTTTTTCAAAGTGGACCCACAGCTCTCGGTTCTAACAATACCATGTTATGGTTTTAGTAGTACAATGTTAACCATATGGAGAGATCTAATCATGTTACAAGACTTATCTGATACAAAAACTGGATAAAATACACATATATATATAGGATTGATATGTGTGCTTGACAATAATATGACATTGATAACTTCCCCACATTTAAATACAAAGCATTAATGTACATAACTATTTGCCAATATCAAAAGTTCAAAACTGAATCTCAAAATGATTTCTAGGTCTCACAAACGCTGGCACGCAATTAGTCAACTGCCTCCACTGATAATTTTTAATATGAGAAAGTGCATGTTTAGTTATTCACCATGCAAACCTTATAAATGTTATGATATCACAATATTTGTTACACCAACTTGGAAAAATTTCAAAATTTCCTTCCTTTCTTTTTTTAAATATTCAAGATCAAAAGTCGTCCAAATCCGAAAGTAAGATGAACGTAACACTATTTGACAAATGTATTTAATCTTGACCATTTTTTTAAAATATCTTTTCCATTCTCATCAATTTTTATTTTATTCATTCATTTTCGATTGATTCACTGCAAGAATAAGTAATTTAAATGAAACTTGCTTGTAGTGATAATATGAGTTATTTCAAATTGTCAAACATATTGCTTAATTTTCCCAGCTGCTGTAAAAATTGCAATGTTGACAATGAGTTTTTCCACATATTACACTCCTTTTATCAAAAAATTTTGTAGGAAATAACAATTAGCTCTATGTCATTTCTGTTTCAACCTGCGCCTTTATTTAATGCACAAATTTGTGTCTTATTCTGATTTTTTAACCTAAGACAGGAACTTTTCAAAGTTCATAAACTTAGAATCATTATTCTTTCTTTAGTGATACAGATGAGGCTGTTTTGTGGAATAGCATATAGTTTGAATAATGGTAATGATATAGATGACATGCATGTGTTCCCTTTAGAGATGTGCAGCATTCAGATTTCACAATGCATGTGACTGTGACTTTGATATGATAAAAATTACAATAAACCTGATTTCTAATTGTTAAAATTTTTTTTAATGAGTTATACATCAATATGGATTGTATAATTGCAGAGACTTGGTTTTAGACCGAAATTTACCGAGATGGTAAAATGATAGTGAGTTTTCACTAATATTCCGTTTGAAGTGTTATCATACTTTATAGCTTAAATTTGTTTTGATAAGCATACCAGTGCTGTATGGATTATATTTTTGAAAAATAAAATGTTGTTGCAGATGACAGGCGTGCATGGAAAGACTTGGAATACTATAAGACTCGTAATCATGGCAAAAGATATAGTTTCTTGAATTCTGCATGCCTTTTGAGATTGTATATAAAGTAGAAAATGCAGTCATACATGGGCTTCTTAATATAATGTTACATCCAATACAGGCTTGGGAAATGTTGCACAGAATATTGCAATGACCTTTAACATCAAAATATCACAAAGAATTGCCCAAGCCTTGCATTGCTGCAATGGTGAATCCAATACTAGGCTTGGGCAACTATGCATTAAATTAATGCCCTATTTAAATCATGACACATGGAATTGCCCAAGCCTATCTTTCATTGATGATATATTCTAACGTGTTTCATACCTCTCTCTCAGTGCCACTCTTTTCTTTGCGTCGCCGTGGGACTTTTTCATGTTGCTATAGATAAAAAGATAGAGAAATGTGCAAAATAATAAGTGAAAGAGAATTGTTAATGAGGCAAAAATTGAAATTAGAGATGTTAATTAAAAGAAGAAAAGACAAAGAACAAATGTTATGATGGCCGTAAGGTGGGGAGTCTGATCTGGTATTCAACAACAAAAAAAAGGTCATTTAAAAAAAAAAAATTTACAGCAATTTATTCAATTTATTGCTATAAGGTCATTTTGTATGCGGCGGCCATTTTGTTTTTGATAAACCTATCTTTTCTCAAAATAAGGGTTTTTGGTACAAAAAAATGTAAATAATCAAAACTTAAACATCCAAATTCATTTAAATTTGGCAGGAATGTTTGAAATGATGTGTCAAACAAGTTGCTGGGAGATTTTTTTTTATACTACCCCCAGAAGAGAAAATTATCATTTAATATACATATAATGCATAAAACTCTGCATGTTTAGTTAGCTTACAATCTAAGCATTCCAAAAATAAAAAGGTTCGTTACCCACTGGGTTTCTTTAATCAGAAGTAGTGTTAAGTGTTTCGCCTCACACCCTCTATTTTGGCAAATTATACCAGACTCACAACTGTAAGTGAAAACTTTGCACAAGATAGATCAGTTTGTCGATAAATGGGTTTTTTGAATTATTTTATTTTTAACGCACTAAACTTAGACTAAATTTTGATGAATTAATTTTCACCTTTTTTCTCACTGGCCAGGTGACAGGCAAATAAATCTGGGTGCTTTTTTCTTTAATTTTCTACCATATTTTTCAAAAATGTTTTGACAAATTTTATTCTCTTAGCCTACTGTTACCTTTTACCGATGTAGAACAAACTGTATCAAAATAATTGGACCCAAACAATATGATACATTTCCTAAATTATCAAAAGAAAGGGTTGGCCATACAATGTAAATAAGAAATCGAATATCAGGACGAAATATCATATTGCAAATACTGGCAATTTCAAGTTCGCCTTCTGCTGCATGTTGGAACAATGTCGTTTATGCCTGGCATTTATGTTACCAGACCCTGGGAGCTGATGGTGCCCAATTATTTTGATACAGTTTGTTTGTATGGCATATTCAGTTGTAATGGACAATTTGACTCTAATAGTATTCAGTTCCAATGGGTTTGCATTTATGTATTCTTTGTGAAAACATCAACATTTAAAATAATCCCATCTCTCATGTAGTAATACAGTTAGCATGTTACCATGGAAACATGTCATTTTTCACGTACACACTGCATTCTCCTATCGATCATGATGATGACGCATTAACTTTCATGTTGTGAAAATCAAATGATATGTGATAAAAAACGTTCACACTACCACTGTACATGATAATAACACGCTCACTGGGTTGTTGAACTATTTCACAAGACTAACAAATAATGATCAATAAGCAATTAGTATAAAATAAAATCAATTACGAATATTGCATGTTGTTGTTGTTAGTGCTGATTAATTTGCAATAAATCGTTACATTACATTTTCTGCTGTGATTAAAAGATTAGATTGATATCATAATAAATAGAGCAGAATAAATGATTGCAATATATGTAGGTAGGTTTGCTGTGAATCTACAAGAGTATCTCCCCGCAGTTTAAGAATCATGAAAATTATAGCTCTTCCTTTATTCAGTGTGTGCATTATCAAGGTGGTTAGTGCTTCAAGTTTATCAATTATGTCATAGTAGTCATGATACAATTAAATGATAAATAACACTATAACAAGTTATTCGAAAATTTTAAATTTTAAAAAAGTGACATTTAAAAACAAAAACCTGAAATCACAATACCAAAGGGAACATAGACTAAATATTTTTTATCAGTTTTCAAACAAATTCAAAGATAGGAAGACATCAAATTGGACCAAGTGAAGGAAAATATGTAAGTAGAAGAAATGAAATCCCTAAAATGGGGAAATCGGCCCCTAAACTCTTCAAAATTGTAAGCCCCTATGTCTGTATGTTCGAGTGATTAATCACACGACTTCTCTGCATTAATCAAATACCCAACTGGCGCATTGAGACAGGGAAACATGTTATTGATATCACTTAGGATGGATGGAGATAATACCAGCCAGCACATGCCTTTATATATCTCCATATTCATTTCCCATATGCATACCAGACAGTAAAACTAGATCCAAATATCATATTTCCAAGATTATTCAGTTCCAGATACCTATATCAAATGGAATCTTTCATTCAACGGTATTGCTTTCATAAAAAAAATCACAATTTTATAATTGTGTTTTTTCCTGTTTTAAACTTGCATTTCTTTCTAACGTTTATCTTAGTTGTTCTCCATAGAGCCATCCATTACATTTACTGCATTGCATTATTGGGATACGCAACGCACTGCGTGAGCAAACACCGTGCAACTGGACAAAAACAGCGTGCAACTGGACAAAAACAGTGAAAGCGTGATACTTCGCGTATTTTTGTAAACTCACATTTTGATTGGGCACTTCATGCGCGAGGTGTACGCGGAGTGCATGAATACAATGTATATACAGGTGGTGTCTGCTTAGTCATTTGATATTGACCAGTAGTTGTATATCCAATGGCATATATTCGTGTAGAATAATTTTACCACTACATACAAAGTAATTTTATTCATTAAAGTCTAACTTTATCCTTCTGCAAATATGTCTTTATCCTGTGTTATATCTGCTACATAGTAACTTTTTCTTTTGTAACTTGGCTTATACAGAATGGACATTTTCTTGTCCTCGCTCATCGACTTCGTGAATACAATAACTACCCAACTACTAATGTTTAAAATTGCTAGTTTTCTGTTACTCCAGGAGTTATTTTTTTGTCATATCAACTAACCCGTTTAATAGGAGCCTTCCTTTGTCACTATCTATAACACATCACTATCAACAAAATAAAAAAAGAACCACAAAATTACAGTTCTCGCAACATTCAGTCTAGCAATTTGTAAAGGTAAACGAGTGATCTATACCCACGGGAATCTTTGATATTATGAACGAAGAAAAGGCATGTTGCTTTATCTGCAGTTCAATTATCTCCAAAGTACATAGCATCCTTTTTAATATGACAGGCGTAACCATTGTGAAGACAATACATTTTGCCAATACCATTAAGGATAAACAATTAATTTTCCTAATGCATTAGCTCGACTATGATATTCAACAGTATGACTACAAGGCCAAATCTACCATAGATATGTCGCATTACAACTTGCACTTTACAATCAGGTTCCTTAATGGCAATTGACTAAATATGCAAAATATAGTCGTGAAACGATCACTTATTTGGAACAGGTGACATAATTGGGCCATCTTCACATTATCTCTTGCGTTATGCTCTATTTAATTCCAGTTAGAGTGTCTATAATGCAGTTGTATCACTATTGTTGCAATTAAGTCCACAATGGGTCTTCTTCTTTTATGTTAATAAATGTTTATCAACGTTTAAAAGAGCACCATACTTAATACTAATCTTTGTTTTCAATTGGACATAGTGTTTATATATATGTAAAAACAATATCTTTGTTGCCAATTGCAAATAGCATTTTCCTATACTCCATTTTAAAACCATGTTATTAGCCAGAGTTCTCGTAAATTCAAATATTTGTTTACATCGGTTTTACAATGATTGTTTAACATTTACATGTTAATAACTTTCTCTATGGGTTGTACTTAGTCGCTAGTCTTATTTAAAAAAATTGTATGTGTTAATTATGTCAAAGGTGTAATATGAAGCTACAACGGTTGTCAAATGTTTTGTTAGATTTATTAAGACTCCGTTTTCTTGACAGATCTTGATTAAATGCTTTTTAATTTGAACTAGAAAATATTCGATCTAAGAAGTTGTAAATTTAGTTTTTACTCGTAATTTTTACAAAAAACACGCTTTTTTCAAACAATATATGTTTGATATTTATTGTTAAGTTGAAATTATCATTTAAAACTATTTATCAGAAAAAAATAATTTAAAGGCCTATACAATATCTTTCAAAATGGTTTCACAACATTACTCAAAGATTTACAGACTACATTCAAACAAAGATACAGCAATTGTGTATAAAAAATCATGTACTTGCAAAATTTAAAATTGTGAGGATAACACCCTTTGTACCCTAATATCTTGTTCTTTCAGCTCCCCCTAGAAGCAAACACAAATAGCCGATTATAAGAATAAGTCATCAACACAAGTTTTAAGTATCGCATCAATTATACTGGTAGTCCTTTTAGCAGTATCCTCAGCCTTTGGACCATTAGAAGATGATGATTTAGCTGCAGCTCAGGAAATGTACATGGAATATCAAGAATTAGCCCAATTTTTTCCAGGTAAGTCACGAAAGGTTGAATATTATATAAAGGAAATACAACATTCTTATCATATGTACCACAACATTCACAACGTAAGGTTTCCAACAGAGCATGAAATGAAAAAGAGGGCGTGGACTCCTTAGCAATGTCTCAACATTCCTACCCTAAAAATACATGGAATGTTTAAAGAAAATTACTCGACTATAATAGACTATACATCCTGCTTGAGTTGTGAGTTACATTTTAGTTAATTTAACATGCGGTTATGAAACATAGACTAAGGCAAATCGCGTACTTTTTTTCATTCTTCAAGACGATAGTCGAGTTTTGAAGCAAGCATGTAGAAGAAAAATATTGGTATAACCAATATATATGTAAATCGGTTGCATGCAGCCCGAGAGTGCTCAACACCAGTGACAGTGGTGGAGCTAATTATACATTAATACGATCGTTGATCGTCGTGTAGTAGGACGTGAAACTCAGAGTTGCGACTTGAAGGCAAAAGACCGTATTAATGTAGTATAACTATTCAATATTTTGAAAGTAGATTGAAAGTGAACAAAACTATTATAATCACACAGGTATTAAAATAACTTTTAAACAAAACATTAACATTATTTCACTTTCACATCAAAAATATAAGATTGATAAAACAAGCATCATTTACTTGACCATACTCTCATCCCTAGTGAACCACTGAGTGACAAACATCTAGGTATGTAGACTGTAACTCATGTCTCTTACACAGACGAGATCTGAAAATCATAACCAGAATTCAAAAGTCTATGGTTTAATTAGTGTTATAAAAGAGACCAAATTCTAAACTTAGCATTAAAACAAATAACAGGATAGATGACTTAGCGAACAACACATGCTATTATCAGGGAAAAACATGGTGTGTAAATATAGGAAGTTTCATATGACATAGTTCAGATTGGTTCTGCACGCAAACTTCCTTTAAATAATACTAGACTTACAAAAATATGTCATAGTGTCAAGTTGATAGTGCTCAAAAGTCAACTCATTGAGATTCAATCTTACAAAATGTATTGTTTTTTATTAAAAAATAACTAACAAACAAAAAAATGCACAAGGTATAAGGCAATATTCATGTTGATGGAAACTATATAAAAATCACATTATTAAACTTTTAACAATCTTTGGGTTGGCATGAGCAACACAATATATCCCAACCTACAAGTTTATACAAGTTCTTTGTATAACAGGTTGAAGAAATATATGACTGGAAATTAAAAACTCATTATTTCTCCCAGCATTATGGCACAAACCAACCAATCATTGAAAAGTAAAGTTCTTATATTAGATATCTAATTCACTTACATTTAATTCTTGATTACAGTTTCGGAAAGAACGGAGCACTTCCTTGCTTTAAATATTTTGCAATTCTAAAGAACATGTTTAGAGCTACCAATCACTTTTTGACACATAACTATAACAATCTGATACATCATGATTACATTTATTTGTTGGTAATAACATTCCTCCACCTCCTCGTTTTCTTAGTTCCTGTTATTAAAGGTATTATAAATGAAATGCAGAGTCACATTCACAACATTTATCACACATGATGGCGTTGATAACTTGGTATTACATCTCACAGACCTCTAAAGTATATCCCAAGATTAGAATGGACACAATGTTACTTCCGGTCCAAAGGAGCATTTAGATGTATGCCCGCGTTATGATGGCGCAACTGACACAAGCGAGAGTAAACAAGGTGGAATAAATAAAGCGGCACGTATGGAGAATCACCTTTTGACTGGAATACACTTTAGAACAAAGAAAGTAAAATAGATATGCTTATTTCGAGAAATACACCAGAATGTTAGAACAAAATGACAGAAACTGCTTGATGTATAATACAAAGATGTTTTGTAAAATTTAACTGAAGTGAATCAAACTTAAAAATTCTTTAGTACTTAAATGAAAAGACCAGTGGAAAACTTGTTTTTACCCATAATCATGATCAAATCATGGTCAATGATATGACTAACATAATTTTCCAATAGTCCCTGATGAAAGGATATAAGTAAATAACGTTAAGTAGCCTTTTTTTGTTATTCAGATACATAGTCATTT
>JAUMTS010107111.1:0-10270 GCA_032273385.1 Ophiopholis aculeata | reverse complement strand
GGTTGAACAACTATTAAATACGATTCTAATGGTACAAAAATCTAGAATTTTTTGAAAAAAATTGGGGGGATGATGTTCAACATGTCTACTGCCCCTTTAAGAAAGCATCATTGATTCATCAGCAATTCAAAATCCCATCTGTGGACAAGGACATCAGTGTTCCGTCTAGAAACATCATTTCAGATCAAGAAAGATGGAATTTGCAAAGCTGATATCATTGTCTTCTGTAGCCTAGAATTAAAGCTTGTTCTGGTTCTGGTGGCTACTGCGCAAACACCTTCTGCAACATGCAGAAGCTGCAAGACATTTTTGATAATGTTAAAGGCTTTATGTGTAAATGATACTATTATTGAGGAAAGTCTATGTCTGAGTTAAAGCTTACCTGATGGCAAATAGGATTGCATAAGTGTTATATAACACTAACAGTTTAATGGGGAACCCCGTTTCACAGGAAAAATAAATCAACACATCCTGTGTAGTTTTGCTTATCTCAATATTCTATACAATGTGTCTAGTGTATTCAGCAGCTGCAATATTTACATAGAGGACGTGTCTCTGCATATCACCAAGACTATATTCCAACCCTGCACCTGCAGCTAGAGAGTTGCTATCACTTGGAAAAGATTACAATTTTCTTGCAGATATTATTTTGTCCAAAAGTAATGTTAGCATTATAGCAATTCAAAATATCACCTGTGCCCATAAAGCAAAGGAACGTTATACCAGTCTTCAGATAAAAAGAAATGGAATTTGTAAAACTGATATCCCTGTTTACTGTACTGGGATACTGTAACACGGAATTAAAGCCACTTTTCCCTTGATAGTGTTAGCTTTTAAGAAAACTCTATATAACGATACTCAAATAAAGTAATGTCTATGACTACAGCTTAGTGGATGGCTAATCCAATTGTGTAAGTGTTAAGTAACAGTTGAAGGGGAAAACCCCAATTTCACAGGGAAAATCCCTTTTTGAAAAAAAACCACTCTGCTGGTCTTGTTTGTCTCAATATTCTATACACGTTACTGTCTACAAATTCTTTCATTGTGTTTTATCGTCAAATCTTTACTGAATACATATTGTGTCTAGTCTATGCAGCAGCTGCAATATTTACATAGAGGATGTGTTTCTGTATAGCACTAATCTATATTCCACCCCTGCACCTGCGGGTGGATATACTATTAAGAGGACAAGATTACCATTTTAGATTTTAACAATGTAGGAAGACAAACATTATCAACAAGAGTGAGTGAAAAATGTTTGGTGAATATCATTCTGTAATTTACATTCTACCAAAAGGCAATCAGCAATCAAATACACTGAACCATTCTTTGCAAATAGTGATACAACTAATCATTCTTTCACAATTATTTTAAAGACTTTAGTCATAAATCAAACATATTCAAAAGGACAATTACAGTTAAAGGGGCAAGGTCCGATTTTTCAAAATCCAGTTTTCTATTTCATATGGTGGAACATCACTCAAGAGACTATAATTTGAAATTTCAGTTAAATCGGTCAAACAGTTTTGATTTACGAAGCATTTGTATTGCAGTTACCTATACTTTACTGTGTAAAGCTGGTTATGGTTACAAATAAATGGGCCCAAATGGAACACATTTCAGCTGTAAAATTTCACCTGGGTTATGAGAATCAAATGACTTATCTTTTGGCACCAAAATCTCACAAAGTTTGAAAAAAATTCAAAAGATCGGACTGGGCCCCTTTAAAAGCAGTGGCTTGTGGTGTTCACATTCTGCTACAAGTCCAAAAAATTACATTAACAAAATAATGAACAGAGGCCCTTTCTTTTATTGAATATCTTACAAAATTAGCTCTTCGTGGGAAGGGGAATGATTGTGTGTAGCCTTTCTAACATCAATACCTTTTCTTTGTCTTAATTTGATACCCTAGAGCTGTCACATGGAGTAACATTGAAGCTACTGAACTTCTAATGGGGCATAGTGGGACATGTTCTTCTTAAATATCAATACAGGGACCTAAATTAAATTACTAAGAAAAGAACAGCCAACACACCTGGGCCTAGTGGCAATGACAGCATTGCCAAGTCATATTTTGTAATAACATTGCATATGGGTTAATGGTGTGAATCAATTTCCTTACAAATGGGAGGAGATTGGGAAACCAATATCCTGAATTTATTAAACTACACATTTTGCAATTGAGAATCAAGAACTTGCAATTGTGCCAATTAAACCAAAACAGGTATTTATGTTGTTATAAACAAAATAAGGAAGATCTTATTTGGGTAATGTTATGGTTAATGTTATTACAAACAATTTGTAAAAGCTAGTGCTACAGTTCAAAGGAAACATGTTAGAATCATCACAGGAAGTTAACATGGCCATTTTATTTATTTAAATTATCTGCAATATTTGATCTTACAGTAAAAACAAGTGCCCAAATTATAAAATAATTCCTGTTAATATATTGTAGGAACACTATTGTAGCCAGTACTATCCAAGGACATTGAAGTCTTATATGGCACATTATTTGATAACCCTTTACATCACACCATGTCTTTCCTTGCTCTTGACGTTCTAATGTCAGGTAGTGGCACAAAATACGATATCTCACCAAGTTACAGCTAGGGTAAACATTGATTTCTGGAGAAGTAGATACGAATATACGCAAAGTAAAATCAATACATGTCACAACAACAGTGATACATCGTTTGATTTACCTTGTAACTAACCATTATATCAACTTCAAGTATTTAATTCAGTATCTATCACAACAGCAACACATCTTATAATGAGCATAAGATTGTGAACAACATTAATATCATCTCATTCAATCGTAAAAAAATTGTTAACTGGTTAAATGTTGTGGAAAGAATATCGTAAAAGAGAGAAGTGATGATATAAGCTTCATAAAACCAAAAAATCCATGCTGTATAATCTATTTTGTCAAAAATATGCAAGAATTTTCTGCATATTTAAGCATGTAGCGCGAGGAACAGGTTTCAGGTGTTCAAAATGAATACTGGTAATTCCTGATAAAGTTTAGAGGAAGAATATGGACTGGAGCGAGAAGCTTTTTATATTGCCCTCCAAATCTCTTTGTACCTCTACTGAAACTGCAGAATATAAAGTGGTAATTTAGGGGTGACAAAACTGTTTTAAATGTATCACTTACAATTTGTTCATTCTTGTTCACACTGACAAGTACAGGTTGACATTTAGCAAAGGGCAATAAGATCTACTATTACATTGAGCCTGTTGAGTATAATTGACTAAGATGTCCATTAGTTATGGTCTATGCCAGGATGTTCTTGACACATAAGTAAAGTCAGACAGATACTTAAACACAGATTCAAGGAAACTCAGCTTAAAGGCATACTGGTACCATTAACATCAACACAATTGGATAGAAATGGGACTAACATATCTTTGAAGCTCAATATTTATTACAGAATCATCAAAAGTGACTTTTTTAGGAGTTTAACTACTGCCTTGCTATTAGCAATTAACCATAATTTTAGAGTTAATCTGATTTCAACTGAATTTAAAAAAAAAGGGAGGAACTTTAGTCTCCTTGCAATGATCTACTATTACATGGAGCATGTTGACTATACTTGACTAAGATGTGCATTTGTGGTTGGTCCATGCCAGGCTGCTCTTGACACATAAGAAAAGTCAGACAGAGACTTAAAGGTATTTAAGGAAACCTAGCTTAAAATGCATATTATATAGAAATAAAACTAATTCATCTTTAAAAGCTCATAATGTATAATTATAGAATCCACAATAGGCACTTTGTTTTAGGGATTTTTGTTATTTCTTTGAGCAGTTAAAATAATTCTAGGGTTATTAAGTTAATTGAAATCTGGAATAGAATGGGACTTCAGTCTCCTTGCAGCTAGGACTGATGCTAATAAGACCAACTGAGAACGTTCATGATAAGACTCAATAAGCTTAACCCACTTGTCTATTTTATCAAGAGATATGTGTTATTGTAACTGATTACTAATGACATCAAAATGGCAAGAGTGGATTCATAAATAACTAACAGAAAACTGTAAGTTGGGAAGATTACAGTCTGCTAAAGGCAAACAAGGTTTGATCAAATCAAAACCATTTTAAGTAGAATAATCTTGGAAAAACAAAGGATAAAGAATGAGCTTCTAACACATCTAAAAGCTATAAAGGTTTAACAAATGTTGTTACCTTTGGCTACCTCCTCTAGAAATAGACAGACAACCATGTGGATGTCTACAAGTCAATTATTCTCACACTAATTGTTTGCTTCAGTCTGCAGGAAATCTTGAAAAGAATGTAGGAGTCATGTTTCTCCTAGACACGTACTTGTCCTTGTTTAGTTATAGAACAGGGAGGTAACTAGGTTTTACAAACCATAATTCTTGTTTCCCCAGATGTCTACAGTCAGTTATTCTCAAACTAATTATATGCCTTGATTTGTAGAACAACTAAAAGAGAACTTGGGAGCCACATTTCCTCATGTGTAATTGACCAGAGAGACAAGCAAGTTTTACAAGACATAATTCTTGTTTCCTCATGCCTTGATTTGTAGAACAACTGAAAAAGAACTCAGGAGCCACATTTCTTCCTTGTGCGTAATTAACCAGAGAGACAAGCAAGTTTTACAAGACATAACTCTTGTTTTCTTCACATTTAACCTTTTCAACAGAAGAATGCAACAGGTCCTCAGTCAGACACTCTTTAAATACACTCACTTATGCATATATACTCTGACATAAATGTAATAAAATTCCATCTCCAAAATATTTGCATTAACCAGGCACTTAAGAAAGAGCAAAAATGAAAAAGAAATATTCATATAACGTACGACTGTGTCTCTCTATCCCCTGAAGGACGACTCAAAAAAGTCCCAAGATTTCCCAACAGAAAAGGTTGCTTCTTGTTGAATAGCTCCAGGAATACCAAACAATTTCCTCAGAGATAAATGAAGTTGCACTTGTTCTTCTTGCTAATAAAGTTGTAACCTTACCAGACCAAATAGTACGACATTCTATCCACACAAGTGTTCTCAGTTAACGTTTATTAAAAGTATAGAAACACCTCTCCTGTTTGTTACCCCTTCTCAGAAAATTAACACCACATAGTGACTACTAAATTGAATTGTGCTGACAATAAAAACAGCCCCAAAGGTGCTTGTCAATATGTTTCCAATCACTTATGGAATGGAAAGAAACAGTGCATAAAGGTGAATAACTTGTTATTGCGCCTTTATCAAGTATGTCTGGATAAATTTGTTGTCTATATATTGGACTGTAGATCACATAAAGTTACTAACAAAATAAAGTTGTGAGGATTCCGGTGTTTGAAGTATGAAGCAAGAAAAACATATGCTAAATTTCTTTTATATTTAGCGGCAAGTAAATCAAAATATTTTTGAGAAACGTTGCAATATTAATCCTTACTTGAAACTGATAGTTTCATTACAGCTTGTTACATACTAAATGCTATTTTCCTGAAGATTATAAAACACTGTGCAATGAAACAAGGAATTTGAAGTGAGGCAGAAAGGTGTATTTCAAACATCTCACAGAATAGCAATTATTCTGTTATTACCAAAAGTGCCAAAAGCAAAAAAAGACAACAAATCTTTATTCTTAATTTACAATAAATGAAGAATTCTGATGCAAAATGTGATATGGAGCATTTCATAATGATATATGGAAAATGTCAGGAAAATAATCTGATAAATCAAGATGTTGGAGCACCACCTGGATCAACCCATTTAAGAGTATAGCAGAGCTTCTGTATCTCTTCCACATCTTAATACTTAAAGCTTCAGACACATACGGGCTAATCCAGGATAGAAAGTTAATATCACATTTTAAATCTACACTTTTCACACTTGAACTTTTCAACCATAAAAGATATATAAGTATTCCACCTACCACCAGAACATTGAAGAAGTCATCATCTGCCAGTGTATCAATGATAACCCTGACTGTGTGTTTTGCTATCTCAAGTCTCAACCCCGTCATACTACCACTAGCATCTATTAAGATGACGATGTCTTTGGGTGAAGTAGCTGCCTGAATGTACCTGAAAAAGAATAACATTAAAGACACAACGTTATTGTTTATGTTTGTTCTTTTGGTGACAGTAGAAGAGAAAGTGCAACATGAGATACTGACGGTGAAGGGACAAAAGATAGAAAGAAAAAAAAAGAGAGAAACTGAGACAGTAGAGAAGAACAAGAAGCAAGCAACAAAGAAAGAAAGAACATTGAAACAAAAGTCAGCAACCTATAGTTGAAGCAAAATTTTACAAAACTGTTAAAGTTCGCCGCCGGACAAGCTAGAAACTGTCTAGCTTTCTGACTGTGAACCTGTTAAAAGCCCATCTCAGAATTTTAATGTTAAGTATCTAAGGCATATTATGTATAAGAAACTTTGGTGTGCACAAGCATATCCAAGGTTAAATATTGTGGGATTTTGGAATAGATAGGACCTCAATGTTTCAAAGCTTAAGTGCTAGCTTACACCAAACACCAACACATTATTTCAGAGAATTGGTGTGTTAAAAATTTAAGCACCTTAGTTACATCACATAAAGATAGCATGTGTTTGAGCAACAAATCATGTTTCTTAGACAAGTACGGTTTTCGAAACTCTCAGTCTCTTGCAATTCAATACTTAAAACTTTTCCAACTTCTCTTATGTCACTTTTCATTGAGCTGATGCAATAATACAAATGTGCTTCCATGTAAGTGTAAACTTTCATGTACACAGCAATATAGATAAGTGCAAAAGCCCCAAGGAAGACAAGTTAAACAGCCTGACTTCTAAGAAAATGTTATACTTGAGAAACCAATCCCAGACATGATTTGTACTTGTTACAAAAGTAACTTTAACTGCATATTCTTGTCAGGTATTGTGCAACAATATATTGCAGCTGATTGAAATTCAGTTCCTTTAGATTAAATGGAGAGAAATCTATCTTTAGTATATAACAACATACAAATGAAAAACTTAATCTTAAAGGGAAAGACTGACATGATACATCCCCATTGGGAAAAAACTTGAAGGACTGAAATTTGAAAATTCAATTATTTACAAATTTGTTCACAGCTAGTGAAACTAAGAACATCAAATACAGCAACAAAGGAGACTTTAATCACATTAAATATCTCTGTTTGGGAAAAGATATGTGTGAAGTGCCTAGATGGATTGTGACTGATGACACCAGTATAGATAAAATGTTGAAGGGTTGCTTTTCTCCTCTTAATAATTTTCTTCTTTAAAGACGGTGTTCTGTATAGCTTGTATTTCATTTTCATAATTTTCCCAGTTAAGAGTCCTCAAGGAAATATAAAGTTGTCAATTTTCATTAAATATTGTGTAAGTCATGAAAATGCTCTTAATAAAATCATAATTTGTCAACTTTTACATATAACTGCCTGAATTGAGAGTTAGATACAAGTACAATGTTCTTGGAGCAATTTTTAATTAAGAACTTTGTGCTGTCAATTTTCATTGCACTCTTGAAAGCTGAGGTGTAAGAACCTAAAGGAGATTTCAGTTAAAGAAATATACAATAATTTCAAATAGTTTTTACATTTACATTTTTATTTTTACAGTGAACAAATTTGCCAACAACAGTCCTCAAGTACTGCTGTTGACAAAAATTTCTTTTCTGCTGCTGTTCTTTTCAGATTTATCTTTCACGCAATAAAACTCCTTGCAAGGGGAAACCCCTGTAATGCCTGGAAGTATTTATTCATCTTAGGGGCTTGGTGGCTATACTTCAATCTAAGTTGAAATTTGCTCATGTGGAATAAAAAACATGGAGGCTAAATATTTAATTTGTAATGAACCAATCATTTGACATTATTTATAAATCCCAACATAATGGTAAACAGAAAAACATCTAGTTGAGCTTGAAGCTGTCTTAACAGGATCAATCCTGTCAGGTATTCGTTCAATGTCATTACTGTTTGCCTCAAAAGCATGCTCATAAATTTTAACAAAGATTCAGTTTCGTGTGACGGGAAGACCCCTTATTAAATCCAGAGATTTCTTGGCGATTTGTGGCATAATAACAACCAGTTGACGACGATTTCAGTCAAAACCGATTCAATTTGAAGGAGGTAATTGAAGGTGAATCTATAGCTAGACTACATTTAGGAATAAGGCAGTTGTTATTCAGGTCAACTATGGTCACAACAAGGAGTGGATATTCATTTTTCTGTAACACTAAAGGTAGTGTCCCACAATACTAAGTTGTAAAAATACCACAACAATCCAATATCATCATAATATCATGCAAACATTGAATTTTATTTGAAGTAGGATGTGCCAATTTGTGGAAAAGACCAAACGTGTCCAGATGAAAATACAAATAAATAAACAAACACTATAGTAGTGTTTGAAACATTTGCCAAGACTTAGCATCTTTTATGAGGTTGTGATTTCTTTCTGTACCAATACGCAAGTTTTACTTCAAATAAATAACATCCTTTCCCACTTCCCCAATTTTAAAGATAACAGCTTATGGGGACTAAAGAATGAAAAAAACATTGTCAATTTATTGATCTTGAAACTGGTGATGAGCTTTTAAAATAGGCCAATGCATCTTGCAGAGCTATGTTGAAACCCCAAGGTAGCTCCTTTGCTCTAAAATATTTGCTTTAATAGCTGTCTATCTAGGTTAAGAACATTACATAGCGGAAGAGGGAGCCATTATGTTATGGGGTGCCTAGGTAAGATGCAGTGCACAGTCAGGTTAATGTACTCAATCAGTAGCTAACCAGATAATAAAGTTACACTGGTAAGTTAGCAGTTGCATTATGTTTTAAAGTTAAAATTGTATTCTTACTTTCAGAATTGCTTAAAAAAAGTTCTAGCCATACTTCGAAAGCCACTATGACACAGTCCTATTTGTATTTGTAAAACAATATTGTTGACTTTGGCTCCAAATATGCAAAGAAACGTAAGACTCAAATTAACAATGTACTTAACATCAATTGAGCTACTCATACCAACTTTATCAGCGGTCTTGTTTACCTAAATTTGACTTCTTTTTCCCAACTCTTACTCTTTGATTTTATACTTCATGATAAACCATGATGGTGATATCTACCACCAAGAGTCTACAGACTTGTGTAATAAATTACAACATTTGTAATACACTAAATTGTAATATACTTTTATTTACCCCTGGATGACTCAACAACCTGCTACATAAATGACCCGCACCTACTTTATCCAGAGGCTTCTTGATCTCAATTTGTGTATAGCTCCAAGTCCTACTGGGTATTGACATGTTTTGCCCAGGGAACTTATATGTTTTGCCTTATGTAACAAGCAATAACAAGGATACTCCAAAATCAACTACCATGAGGTCAGTTTTGATTAGTAATTGGAAGAGGCCAAGTATTGGAAGGGCTATACAATGCTCACGGTGACAATGCTATGTATCACAACAATCTATGAATCTTGAGTACAGCTCTATACCCAGATGGATCCAGACTTTTCCATTCAAAGAGAGGGAAGTCACCAGCCAAAAAGTTGATTGAAATTATGGCTGAGAATTTCTGTTTTCCCATTTGAAAAGGGAGACACCAGCCCTCCGCCCGTTCCTGGATCTTCCCCTGCCCTGAGCATTCCATGACTTCATCATCTTTAGCATGTAAGATTCTTTTTGTGTTTGCATGAGTCACAGCATATCAGTTTGTTTTCTTCTTTCGTCTTTCAAATATTTCTGAAGTGGGTGAGATATACCAGGTTACCAATTTTAAGAAAATGTTTAAGTTTGGGCTTTAGTGTGATTATTTACTAAATGGGTATCTGTAACTTGTGTTTTTCTGTCACAAATTGCAGATGAAGGTCTAGCTATGAACTCAAATTGTTAACATAACCCCAATTCAGACAAATTTGCACAGAGATATGCTCCAATGAACATGACTGACTCCATATAATAACATAGGCCGATGCAGATATGATAACCGGTTGCGTACCCTTAAGAGCAACATGACTGACTCCATAACATAGGCCTATGGAGATATGATAACTGGTTGCGTACCCTGAAGAGCATGTTGTTTGCTTGTCCATAGATGCTCTTCTAGAGGCAGGGTCGGTCGGTCGGGAAAAGGTTATTTTTTTTTTATTTTTTTTTTAATTGCTCATAAAGTGCGATGTGACCCAACATTTTGCATATAAAACATTCACACAACACAGAAATACACACCAACAACTTATTTAAAGTAAAATCTTCTTTTATTATATGTTTTTTGTGCAGTGTTCCAAATGTCCAG
>JAUMTS010107000.1:0-10271 GCA_032273385.1 Ophiopholis aculeata | reverse complement strand
AAGGATTGAGCTTGAGATAGTGACTGTCGGCCCAGGCATCCAGGTCTTGAACGTCCCTCTCAATCTGGCTTGGTTGAGTGGCGCGACGGACCTCTGCAAGGCTCAGATCATCAACATATGTAAAGCTGTTGAGTCTTGGCATTAGCAGCAGCAGTATTAATCATGTCAATGAAAGTTAATGGACCAAACTTGGTGCCCTGGGGGACACCACAAGAGAGCGTTTCCCATCCAGAATTTGCCGAATGATACTGCACTCTCTGGCGACGAGATGTTAGGAAATCTGAGATCCAAGGAATGATTTCAGCTCTGACACCAAGACTTCACAGATTTTTGATGGCAAGAGGTTTAAAAAGTGTATTTTGAGGGGTCTGTACCCTCCTTAATTAGATCCTGTCTAAGGGCATACCTGTCAGTGCGTGTATAAGACATAAAATGTCAAAATACATAAGACAATGAGGTGCCAATGAAATTAAAACCTAAAAAGTGTTCCACAATCGAACACCGTTTAGGATCTAATCTCCATTAGCACCTCATAACTTCCTTATCAGACAAAACATTGAGACACATAAGAAGAATATAAATGCACAGTATAAAGCTATGGATAAGGCGCAAATTCAATACATTAAGCTATGAATAAAGAGCTTAAGACAAAAGTTCATCAAAAGATGTGTTGAAAGTGACTCTAAATTACATAAAATATCCTGATCTCATTTTTGTTTAATTGTTTTTAATACAAGTCTTTCAAAATTATGCTCGGTACTTTTAGTACTTATTAGCCAGCCTCCACCCTCGGCCAGCTGCACCGCTTATATCGCTAAGGGGATGGAAATATCAGCATTGAAACTCATGACGGTTCCCACTGGCAATCATCTGCAGGCACAACTCAGACTGTTTCTTCACCGGCTTATCTAAGTCACTCGCTTCTCCGGCAGCGCCCGAATTCCCAAAAGATTCGCGGACTATCTTGTTTTCGTCTGCTCCAAAATCTGATAACATAAAGAAAAGATTTTAACTTTGAGTTACATGGGCTAAAGTTTCTTGTTTAGAACGCTCTTTTATCGTTCTATGTGATAATACTCAACCAAGATGACATCGCAGTATCATTTCGCTCTTTATATCCTAGCCATTGTATTTACTGTTTATGTTTCATTGTAATGTACTGAATTATGTACAGCTGAGATGCAAAACGTGCTTAGGCCACAAACACATGCTACTTGTTTTCATATTGATATGTAAATGAGTCAATAATTGTATGCAACTTTCAACTTTTTTTACATTGTTATACTAAATAGGAATGAAGTCATAGCTTTAATCTTTCTCACAATAGATGTAATCAACAATTTAACTAACTTATTGTCTCATTTACGTATTGGTATTTCTTTGTTTACTCCCAGATAAACCAATACACATAACTTATCTGGTATAGCCCAATTATGCATGTATATATCTTAATTTTTTAATGGTTACAGTGTTGCTTCTTTCTGTAATTCAACGTGATGATTCTTTTGTGATTTTGAAGATTTTTATTTACTTGTAATTATCGTCTCGATTGAAAATTCATGTAATTTGTTTTGTTATAAAATCCTTAGTTGTATACATAATTTATTATTTATATATACTATTATTATACATGTGTAATTCTGTTTAATATAAAAAGCACTAGAGATCTCAAGCGACAGGGTCTATTCGCTTTCGCTTGAGATATCTAGCGAAAGGGTCCATTTTAATACTCAAACGCCGGCGAAGTCATTTCTGATGACGTAGTAATCCTCCATGATGTTTATAAATACCAAGAACATTTTATGTTGGTTCATTCTTAAAATAAACCAGAGAAGATGGATAAACAATACAAAATTAGCATTCGAGCTGCAATTACATTGTACAAAAAATGCCAGTTTACAATATTTTCTCTAAATCACAGGTGCTATCTCATCAGGCACTACCAGATTACTTAACCAATTGCACTTAATTAATTTTTTTTTTTCATGCTAAATCTGAAATTGTTGAAGTTTTAAATTGCGCAGGGAGCGCATCTTAACAAACTTTTTCCAGAAACATACCTTCTGAGCTTCTTTGCAGGAGGGACTTGATGAACAAGTCCTCGTTTTTCTCAATTCCCCCTGGCCCACCAGCCATGACATTGTTGGCAAGAAGAATGCCCATCAGTGAGATCAGAACAACGGAAAGATGCATCTTATTCTAAAAGGATGATTAGAGAAGAAGAAACATTATTGTAAAAGATCCGTTTTGCAAAGTGTATTGTTTGCTCTCCTTTTATTGTTTGTCCCTTGTTCATGTTTGTGTAAACCTCAAATTATATTTGTTTCTAGAAAAATGCATTATAAGTGGTTATTAATATTCATTTCTACACATGTTTGGCATCATCAAACACTAATATTTTGAAAAACTACATGCTGCCTATTTGCGTGATTTGTTATATTTTCAGATACCAATTTACCACCTATTTTCCGATGTTTGAAGGCTAATTGATCCAAAGCAAACCTATGAAAACGAAGACCCTAGGGTACCTGTAGCACCTTTATTCCAATTTTCCTCAGCAAATTGACGTATAGGTGACTATATAGTACAATACAATACAGAAAGCACTTGCGCCACTTCCAAGAAGGCTCAAAACGCGCTTACAACTTAACTCTACAATATAGAACTACATTTTTCGAGAATGGTTCGTCTTAAACAGTTAAAGTACAATAATATAGCATAGTAAATAGTTAATACAAAATGAAAAAGCTTGAAAACAAGGTACAGGTACATATATTAAGGGAACAGGTTAGTTTTAAGTGCTTTTTTGAAAGCATTGGTAGATGAAGATTGTTTTAATTGTACAGGAAGCTTATTTCGCTCTTTGGATGAACACTGTGAAGTTGTATCGCCTGCCATAACTCTAGTGACCCTAAGTGACATCTGGATGATCCTGACTGATCTCAGCAATGCATTTCAATCTTGTTAACGATTATTATGACCAAATTTGGCAGATATGGTGTTCCTACGCAATTTGACCCCTATCCGACCTTAGGTCACCACAATATATATATATATATATACAAACAAGAGAGCTTTGAATGAGGAGGCACTCAAAAGGCCGAAGGCCTGAAGCAAGTGCCCCCTATCTTACATTACGTTACTTATCTTACATTACATTACCCTAACATTCATTACATTATATTTCAACAACAACATAACATCAAAAAATATATCAGAGTTCACAAATTAACATCGAACGGAACTTACATACAAGTTGTCAAACCTAGCAAAATGTTAAATGAGTTAGGCCCTTTTCTTCATGGACCTAACTTAAAGAAGAATGTTTTAAAAAACATATATATATATTTGAACATTACATTTAGAATGTATGTCTTTAGACGAATACCGTACATGTCTTTAGACATTATTCCGCAATAAGGTTCTTTTTTATTTGATTTCTAAAATATTTTATGCTCCGATATGTTTTGCTATGTTTTTCTATAACGTTCCAATTTTTTTGACCAATAGCTCTTATTGTTTTTCGGGCGAAATCTGTTCTAAAGAGAGGAATTTCGTAGTCTTCTGCATGACGAGCTTTGTATTTGTGTACATGATTATGTTGGACAAAATACTCAGTAAAAACATCAGGAAGCTTATCATGGAACTGTTTATACATCGATAAACAAACCAAAATCAACTAGTAGTTATGGAAACCAAACATATCAATTAGTCCCTTTTTCCGTCTTCTCCCAAGCTGTCTGGTTAAAATCAGGGTTGGACGGTACTTCTCTTTGGCGACTTACCACTTTGCTCTGCACCCTTTCTCCAGATACAATCCATGTCTTCTATATATTCATAGTTTCTTACCGTTATCTTTTTTTCTTGTCCATTTTCAGTCTTTTTCACTAGGGATGTCACACGGCCGTTTCAAGTCCAGACTTGCTTCAACCATGGGGCTTTTCGTGACAGTTTCTATAGGATGTGCTCTGTAAATGGGGTAAAGATGCTCCTGGACGCCCATTTTTTTGACCCTTTAATTTCTTCCGCTCCTTCATGAATTTTCTCCTCATGTTGTATCTCACAAATTTAACAATTATCGGTCGCGGCTTCCCATTCATCCTTCTTCCCAGTCGATGTGACCTATCTATTTCCCAATGTAGGCAACTTGTCCTTAGCAAATTCTTTGATGACATTGTCAGTGTCTTTTCTCGGTTATTCTTGTGACTACTGTATGAGACAATTACGTCTCGTATATTGCATTTGGTCTTCAAGAACAAGTAGATCATCTATTTGATCTTCTTGCGTGGAGTTCTGCTTTCTGAGTTATGTGTTTTAACAACTAAGAGTATGAATCTCACCTTCAGCTTGTTCAATACGGCGGAAATGTTGTTCTTCAATCTTGTGAACTTGATTTTCTACCATTCGGTATATTTAATGAATGGGTTTTCCATCTGCTTAATTTCCTCTTTATGTTTAGTTTAAATTTGTTCAATTCTTTCCAAATGTCTTTTGTCCATCTCTTCGATTCGTGCGGTATGATTGTCTAATGATTCCTTGATTATATTTGCTGATTTTTCATTCATCTCCTGTAACAACTGTTTAACGTCTTTATTGTCCATGAGCTCCCATGCAAAATCACTACTACTTCTTTAAATGACCAAGCCCTGTTATTCAATCTGGTTGATGGTTCTTCTGTCCAATTGTTATAGTTATAGAATGTCCTAACTTTTCCTAAGGTAATTCTTAATGTTTAACTTATTGATTGACTTCATTGATCACATTTTTACTGACTGTTTATTTGCTTTGATTTCCACAATGTCACCTTGATCTATCTAAAATATCGGTTGTCCAATTATAGTATTCTTTTGTATGTATACTGATGAGTGTGGATGGGTAGTTTCCAGCCACACGCAACAAGCTTGTGTGAATCAAGTTCCACTAGTATAATATTTGTTTATATATAATAATGTTGTTCATGCATGCTTATTACTTCTATAGTCTGTTTTTTTATAAATAAATGGTTGGTGTTTATTAATTATTTTGAAAATATGTGATTTAAAAAAAAAAGACAAGAACAAAAATGTTGTTAGAAGATTCGTGGGTCCCACTTTGAACATATATCTTTTTTTGTGAAGTTCTTTACAATTGTCACTGATGATGATGAGCAAACGACAACCAATAAGGTCTAGCTAAATACTTCTAATGATCGCAAAACATTTTGGGGAAATCTGATTCACCGGATAGGGTTGTTTGAATAGACCAAATATTAGCTTCACTAATTCAGATTTGAACCAGAGTAGGTCCTATTACATTTACACTTCAAAACACATGTATGATAAATATATAAGGATGAACAATTCTTATATTAAAACATTTTTGTAATATATTAATTTTTCTGAAAGCTTTTTACATTAAATAATAGATGTTGTGTACAAACGATGAAACTTAATGTATAAATTTTCAACAAAAACAAAAATTCCCATAATGGATAAATCATTGATGCAGATATTTACTTACCACCATAATAATCTC
Source organism: Ophiopholis aculeata (assembly GCA_032273385.1). NCBI lineage: Eukaryota > Metazoa > Echinodermata > Ophiuroidea > Amphilepidida > Ophiactidae > Ophiopholis > Ophiopholis aculeata. Next base: position 4,757 of record JAUMTS010107000.1, on the reverse strand, counting down.
AATTAAGTTTAATGTTTAATGTAGACCGATATTTATCATTACGAAGTTAAATCTCCTCACACAAAGAGAAAATAAAAATACATTTCTAATAAATCTATTAAAATCAAAGTGACTCTATATGCGGGTCTACATATACTCTATCAGTTCATTGTCTCGTTATCTCATTTGGCGCGTATTTTAATGGCTTCAATGGTATACTTCTTTTCATTGACGTTATTAATTTTGTCAATCCATCCATAAACAGAGAATAAAAACTCGATAAGGAGTCTTTCTCTAATAAACATATAAACTATATTAAATGAAAAATGAATCTGTTATGTGTAAAGCAATAATGTGTATCATATAATCTAAACACTTTTCTTCATAAAAAAAAAGTTGTTCTTTTCATTTTTGGGCAAATGAGTGCATTTCGATAAAATAGAAAAAAAAGTAAAATTATTTTTGTAAAAAAGGAAAAGATTGCACAATTTATTTTAATGTATGCATATTACTTTTCTTACATCAAGGATTACATACTTATTTACAATTCTCAATGTCTTCTTTAAAAATCTGTTAAAATATTTCAGATATCGCATTATGAAGTAAAATGTATGAAGAACCAATTGTTATGCTACTTTTATGTTAATGAAGCTATATCTTTTTTAATACTAAAGTAGATTTGTCCACATTTTATGACGAGTAGCCTCAGATACTTGCACATATTTCTAGATAGAAAAATCCTATATATACAAAAATGTGTGCTTTTTCGTTAACAAGAGGACTTTATGGATTTCATTTTTTCGCCACTATGTCCTCGGATCATTTTATTCGTTTTACTACATTTGTATAAATCCCAGATAAATGGTATTTACATCTTGAGTATAAAAAAACGTTGTCCTTCAGCTATATACTTCTGTCACCATGGCCCATTAAACAGTAGTTGCTTCATCTACAATGCTTTGCATTTGTGCATTCTATTCCCAGTTGACTATTTCCCTTAAGGATAATTATCATTGATCAACTGTCCCTATGTTTTCTAGTTCTAATGATGGTTTATATTTTGTTGTGTTATTTTATTAACAGAAGTTAAGGTTTTGAATTAATTTCGAGTAATGGATTTGTGTTGAACTGCGATAAGCTTGCCCTATTCAGCTAGATTTTTCCCTCACTTTCCCCCTTTAAGTTTAGGATATTTTTTTGTTTTAAAGTTTAAAGTTAATCTTGAACATTTTAGTCTCGTCCGCAACATATCTGATTTAACACACTTTATGTCAGATCACATTTTTGTTTCATCAAATTTTGATAGCATTCTCAACCTACATTCAAATGCCTCCGATAGTTCTTGTAACATTGACAATAATCTGAACTGTTACTGTAAATACTATGATACTGATACCATCAATGAAGATGTCCTTAATCATAGCAACTTTTCCCTGTTCCATCTAAATACTAGAAACCTTGGAAGAAAAAGCTAGTAAAGTTGTTGACTATTTCTATACCATCGACCATAGTTTTGACGGTGACGCGTCGCTATCCAGAAGACCCGCTAATCAGACGGCCCGCTAGTCAGAATTTCTATTGGAATTAAAGGGTTTTCTGAATAGCGGGCCATCTAAATAAAGGGTCACTTTTACGGAATAAACCAGATGATCCAATGGGATTCTGAGTAGCGGGCCTTCCGAGTGCCCCCCCCCCCCAGTTTTGACGTCTATGCATTTACTGAAACCTGGTTCACAACTGAGGATGATTCCAATTTAGTCGATATTGACAACTATTCTAAAATTAACTGCATACGTGGTATTTGAAAAGGCGACGGTGCATCTCTTTTTATCCACCCTATACATAACTTCATTTGCAGATCTGACTTACATATCACCGCTCCTTATTATGACTCTCTTGTCATTGAAATTCCAGAGAAAAGCATTATTGTTGGAATATTTTATAGGCCGGATTACGTTGATTAAGAAAAAAATCATTTTCCAGCTTGAATCTATTATTACTGTTGTTACTAAAGAGATAAAACGTTACTTTATAATATGAGACTTTAACATTGGTCTTTTGAAGTATATATGATCATAGCACCTCAGCAAGTACTTTTGCTAATTTGATGTCTGTTTACACTCATTTTTCCATGTTTCGATAGACCCGCTAGAGTTTTTCCTGGCCCTAGAGGTACAATCATCTCGCTTTTTGACAACATTTTCACTAATGATACTAATCACAAAAATAATTCTGGAAACATGGTTACCGATTTATCAGACCATTTTCCAAACTGTATTTCCATCAAGGGATCACGTTTAAAGGAAAACAATGTGCCAAAACTTCATACACAAGTCAGACTACTCAGTCCTAACAATATCAAAGGTTTCAAAAATGCTCTGTCTATTGTAAATTGGAATTCTGTTTTTGATGAAGAAGATCCTTAAAATGCCTACTCAAAATTTCTTAATAAAACGACAGATTTACTTAACATCCACTGTCCATTAAAAAACATTTAAATCTCTAACTGGAGAACACCGCGAGAACTCATGGTCCCCATTGGACTATTGAATTCAATTAGATCCAAAGATAAATTATACAAGAAATACATAACTAAACCTACCACGGAAAATAAAATAAAATATATTAGATGTTGCTGATTAATTTACTTCGAGCGAGTAAAATAGTCCATATTACCTCCGAATTTGAAACAAATAAGTATAATATAAAAGAAACATGGAAAACGTTAAATAATTTTCTTGGCAAAAATATTTTAAAAAGCAATCTACCAGACTACTTTTAAGATAAATATGGAAATAAAATCTCTAACTCAACTGATATTGCTAACAAATTTAATGATGAAAATCTCTTCTCCAGAAAAGGACTACATTCCCCCTCTAAACTCTTTAACTCAACGTAATAGTATTTCTTTTAACTCCACTACTACTCAAGGAATTATAAAAATAACAAACGATCTTAAATCCAGTTACACTGAGTTGTGGTTTTGACTAGTAGTAAATATCTTTAATTAGTTATCTCTGAAATTGCCCTAGTGCTTTCACACATTTTTAATAGATCACTTTCGACTGGCATTGTCCCATCTCTACTTAAGATTTCCAAGGTGAACCCTATTTTCAAATCAGGTGATAATCAAGTGCAGAGAGAATTTCAACGATCTTTGTGAGATCAAATGCAAGAAAATTTCATATTTTTTTACGTAAACTTTTGACGAGAAATAGTCTAAACAAATATTTAAACAAATTTTGTAAAATGTTTACAAACTATGGGCAAAATAAGTAAGTAAATAAATTGCCTTATTGACTTTGTAATTCCACGCGGCCTCAGCACACTTTACAGAGTTTCGCAAATCATTGTGCCCATTTTACACTAAATTTACTTCCTGGGAAGTCAAGGGTTTATTGCAGCACATAGTAGGTGCAGCCCTAGGAGCAATTGAGACACTGACTAGCTTTCCGATTACCCACACACTCAACAGTGACTGAATTCCAACCGCGGCGATCTATCGAGGTCACTAGATTAGCAGTCTGCGGCCTAGCCGTCTGAGCTAACGGGTTCGGTTAGGTGGGTCTTCATTCATTCATTCATTCATTCAGAGGCGGAAATCATGGGTCATTCATTATTTATTTTAAAAAAAGTAAAAGTTAAAACAAGCTTGGTAGAATAAATAATGCAATATACAGGATAAAAACACAGGTAATTGACAAAATTTACCAAAAATGCTTTAAAATTTCAAAATTTAAATAAATCACCGAATGACAAGAAATAGCAAACAGACGCAATTCCGCCCGACCTAAATCAATTCATGCACATAAAACGTATTTCAACACCATTAAGAATGGGCAAATTTTGACCTTGCCGTACATCTCTTAACCAATTTCCAAACAGTTTTTGTCCACATCAGCCTAATTTAATCATGTTGAGCAACATTTTAAGAATACAGGTCGCATATCGGGTTTCAACTAGTTCATAACCACGATTGTTCTAGTATAACATTGTAAATTCATAATCCAAACGTTCGAAAAATGTGCTCTTACTAAATGTGTAAATTATATTGACTGTACACATGACAATGAATGTAGAACAGTTTTTAACATGTTTAAAAATTAAAAGCAAGGAAAGAATCAACCACTTACAGAGTTGTCTCGTCCTTCTGGCTTTTGGTGTGAAGTTTCTACAGTGCAACTACTGCAAGATGTTCTGTGGACTTTGGAAAAGTTATATTTTTCTGAACCCTGTCAACTAGCTTAGTTCTCTTCTCAGTGTGACTTCTTCACACCAAAACGGGTCTATATATTATGATTAAATCAATACCATTCGCAAAATTATGAACCACGCGCATTCGACTGCATACAGCAACATAATCAGTTTTCGTCATCACGTGATTAGATACAGTTGGAAACAAATGTCGCCGTCTCTCTGTGATTGGTCGCAAACTGTAACACTACGTTTACTTTTATATTCAGACAACTCAAGCGCTGTAAAAAATAACGATATCCATATGGAATAAAATGATTTATACCTTTTACCCATCGTAAAATGCGCAAAAATATAGTCACTAATTTGTTTTTTAAATCGTTTTAATTTATTATTTCCTCTAAAGTGTTTCCCCGATCATGTCCCCGGGTTATTTCATTTACACACTTTCCACACATATTAGCTGGACTATTGCCGCCCAAGCACCTCGGAGGATAGTGAAGCATCTTATATTATATACCACATACATAGATTATTGTTCACTGATTGGTTAAAACTACATCACGTGACACTGGATAGTTGGC
>JAUMTS010106889.1:0-10274 GCA_032273385.1 Ophiopholis aculeata | reverse complement strand
AGGACAGTCCTCAGTTGCCTGTACATACTAATTGGGCTGTGTAATCACCTGATTGCTAATCTTAAAACACTCACCACTTTCATCATACACATCCAACAGAGGACAGTCCTCAGTTGACTGTACATACTAATTGGGTTATGTAATCGGCTGATCGATAATCTTAAAACACTCACCACCTGATCACACACATCCAACAGAGGACAGTCCTCAGTTGCCTGTACATACTAATTGGGTTGTGTAATTGCCTGAATCAAAATCTTACACACTCACCACCTGATCATACACATCCAACAGAGGCAGACCTCAGTTGCCTGTACATACTAATTGGGATGTGTAATCACCCGATTGCTAATCTTAAAACACTCACCACCTGATCATACATATCCAACTGAGGACAGTCCTCAGTTGACTGTACATACTAATTGGGCTGTGTAATCACCGGATTGCTAATCTCAAAACACTCACCACCTGATCATACACATCCAACAGAGGACAGACCTTAGTTGCCTGTACATACTTATTCGGCTGTGTAATCACCAGATTGCTAATCTTAAAACACTCACCACCGTATCATACATATCGAACAGAGGACAGTCCTCATTTGACTGTACATACTAAGTTGGGTTATGTAATTGTCTGATTGCTAATCTTAAACCACTCACCACCTGATCATACACATCCAACAGAGGACAGTCCTCATTTGACTGTACATACTAAGTTGGGTTATGTAATTGTCTGATTGCTAATTTTAAAACACTTACCACCTGATCACACACATCCAACAGAGGACAGGCCTCAGTTTGCTGTACATAATAATTGGGCTGTGTAATCACCTAGTCGCTAATCTTAAAATACTCGCCACCTTATCATACACATCCAACAGAGGACAGTCCTCATTTAGCTGTACATACTAATTGGGCTGTGTAATCACCCGATTGCTAATCTTACACACTCACCACCTGATCATACACATCCAACAGAGGACAGACCTCAGTTGCCTGTACATACTAATTGGGCTGTGATATCACCCGATTGCTTAATCTTGAAACACTCACCACCTTATCATACATATCCAACAGAGGACAGTCTTCAGTTGACTGTACATACTAATTGGGTTATGTAATCGTCTGATTGCTAATCTTAAAACACTCACCACCTGATCACACACATCCAACAGAGGACAGTCCTCAGTTGGCTGTACATACTAATTGGGCTGTGTAATCACCCGATTGGTAATCTTCAAACACTCACCACCTTATCATACACATCCAACAGAGGACAGTCCTCAGTTGACTGTACATACTATTTGGTTGTGTAATCGCACGATTGCTAATTGTAAAACACTCAACACCCGATCATACACATCAAACATAGGACAGTACTCAGTTAGCTGTTTATACTAAATTTGGATGACAAATAACTATCTGCTGATAGAGCTGTACACACTCATCAAAAATACTGAGGGCCACAAGTGTTAACTTTAGCCAATTTGCAGCATATTTTCCCACCTCAATCTCAGTGTTGATCCCAACCATACTGGCACCAAGCGTCACTATTTAAGGAGGTACAGTACCCCTTGATAAATTTGTGACTATTTTTGCATTTTTCTCAAAAAATAATAACACCCTGGTAACAAAAATTATGTATATTATACGGGCAAGGAATCCAATTACTACACTGACATTTCAATGACCCAAGCCAAGCGGTTTGTTATTTATATATGATAAGAAATGAGGTACACCTCATTTAGTAATTGGATTCCTTGTGTAATTGCCCGATTGCTAATTTTTACACACTCACCACCTGATTACACACATCCAACAGAGGACTGTCCTCAGTTGCCTGTACATACTAATTGGGCTGTGTAATCACCCCCTTGCTAATCTTAAAACACTCACCACTTTTAACATACACATCCAACAGAGGACAGTCCTCAGTTGACTTCATACTAATTGGGTTATGTAATCGGCTGATTGATAATCTTAAAACAATCACCACCTGATCACTCACATCCAACAGAGGACAGTCCTCAGTTGCCTGTATATACTAATTGGGTTGTGTAATTGCCTGATTGTTAATCTTAAAACAATCACCACCTGATCACACACATCCAACAAGAGGACAGCTCGCAGTTGCCTGTACATACTAATTGGGTTGTGTAATTGCCTGATTCAAAATTGTACACTCACCACCAACAGAGGACAGTCCTCAGTTGCCTGTATATACTAATTGGGTTGTGTAATTGCCTGATTGTTAATCTTAAAACACTCACCACCTGATCACACACATCCAACAGAGGACAGTCCTCAGTTGCCTGTATATACTAATTGGGTTGTGTAATTGCCCGATTGTTAATCTTAAAACACTCACCACCTGATCACACACATCCAACAGAGGACAGACCTTAGTTGCCTGTACATACCAATTGGGCTGTGTAATCACCGGATTGCTAATCTTAAAACACTCACCACCTTATCATACATATACAACAGAGGACAGTCCTCAGTTGACTGTACATACTAATTGGGCTGTGTAATAACCCGATTGCTAATCTTAAAACACTCACCACCTGATCATACACATCCAACAGAGGACAGTCCTCAGTTAGCTGTACATACTAATTGGGCTATGTAACCGTCTGTTTGCTCATCTTAAAACACTCACCACCTGATCACACACATCCAACAGAGGACAGTCCTCAGTTGCTTGTACATAATAATTGGGTTGTGTAATTGCCTGATTCAAACTTTTACATACTCACCACCTGATCATACACATCCAAAAGAGGACAGACCTCAGTTGCCTGTACATACTAATTGGGCTATTTAATCGTCTGATTGCTAATCTTAAAACACTCACCACCTTATCATACATATCCAACAGAGGACAGTCCTTAGTTGACTGTACATACTAATTGGGCTGTGTAATCACCCGATTGCTAATCTTAAAACACTCACCACCTGATCATACACATCCAACAGAGGACAGTCCTCAGTTGGCTGTACATACTAATTGGGCTATTTAATCGTCTGATTGCTCATCTTAAAACACTCACCACCTGATCACACACATTCAACAGAGGACAGTCCTCAGTTGCCTGTACATACTAATTGGGCTGTGTAATCACCTGATTGCTAATCTTAAAACACTCACCACCTTATCAGGTGATTCGGGCGATGGAGTTGGAAAGTGCTCTAAGTACGGAACTGGAGGCATGTGACTTGCGTGGTTTCTGCGCTCGGTACGCCTCCTTGGCTTTGCTGCGATGGCGGTGTTGGGTATTTCTCTATCATGGATGTCGCCATCATTGATTGGTTGTGGCTTGGAATCTGCGTGTTGTGTGTGGCATACTTCTGCATGCTTCGCGCCTCGTTCCCGGTGAGTCTACGGGCAGGGGATTTATGTCCTTTCATCATTTCCCTCCCGTGATTGTTTATGTGGCCATTCATATGACCATTTGTTGCATATGGAGAAGTAGGTTGTTGTCTCTGCATTTGTCCGTTATGGGGATGATGGGGGCTGCCGTATGGGGAAGCTTTAGCCGGCGGCATTACCGGGGGAGGACTTGTTGCCGTGGAGACAGCTGTTGCGGCAAGAGAGTGGGTACTTGGGGCTAACGATTGGTGCATAATTTGAGGTATATTAGGCTGTGACGTTGCCAGTTGAATAACAGATTCCTCATCATGTGTGCCATTTATCCAGGGCTGGACTTGGTGGGCCGATGCGACGGCTCCAATATCTGCACCGATGTCCACGCCGTCGGACATGCTCTTCCGATTGTGCTCATGCGTAGAGTTGATGTGTGTAGCGCCTCCGTGTGCTCCAATCATTGCATTAGTGTCCATGCACTGCTGATTGTGATGAGGCATATGACCATTCATGGTCGGATATTGATCACTGCACGCATCCACCATGTGCTGCAGTGTTGTGTTATAAACCGTCAGCTGTGGCGGAGTCCTATCATAACCATGCGGCGGTGATAACGACGCTGTAGGGAACAGCGTCGGTGGCATACCTGAAGAAGGCCTCTTTTTACTGCGGCCTTTCGCTTTGCCATTGTGCCTGTGACCATTCACCATATGGCCATTATGCATGTCTACCATGCCGTTCGATTTGGATCGTTTCTTTTTGGCACCAGGCTTAGTATGCGGCAAATAACCATTGACCATGCGCATATCTCCATTACGCATGTCAACTGGGCTCATGGAACCATTCGGTGATAACGCTCCAGAACTGGTGCACAGGATCTTGTACGAATCCAGTAGATTGACTATATCCTGGAAACGCGCTTCCATGGCAGCATCTCGTGGAGATAAATCAAGATGGTCGCTTATTTCTTGGTTTGCAAAGTGATCCAGCAGTAACTTTACTGTTTCAAAATGACCTTCTTTTGCAGCTAGGAACAGAGGAGTTTCATCCTGTAAAAGACAGGTACAAACATGTTGTAATTAGTTTTGGGTATAATAAAAACTTGATACAAGAAATATACAATAACTCTTATCATTCATTAACCCTAACCCCTGTGAATCCTAGAAAATACTACAGAGGCTAAGTCCGAAAAGGTCACAACATGGTGATTGCCCCATTGTCCGAGCCAATCTATAAGCATGGAAAGACTGGTTTGTCGAAGCGACTGGTGTGGTCTGCGCCTGGGCGTAAATTTGTTTCCTCCCTCCCTTTCTTCTTTCTTTAGGAGATGGTCTCTGCAGCACCTTCCTCACACCCACTGTGCAGGGGTTAGGGTTAAGTGTATGATGAAATAATAATGGATCATTCAACATTTGTTGGCAGATGTTGAGCTCACATGTACCAGGCATGTTAGTAGGCATTCAAACAGTCACACCCCATAACAAGAATTCAGATATATGGAGATAATTATGAGACAAGTGTAGGGTCTTAGCCAGGATTAAACAACTAGTCTCCTAATAGCCTATTCAAAATTTGACTTTAAAACATAAATAACCTGTCTTATACTTACGTTGGGGTCCCTGGATTTGGGTATAATGCTTCTGTTGCCATGATTTGTCAAGCTGAACTAGTTTCCATGCGATTCAATTTGTAAAACAACTATTTTTAGAATATCATATCTGTTAAATCCCTTAATTTTGCCCGTTCTTTGAAGTAAACTGCCCGTCCTAAAGATGGGTGGACAGGTCTCTGGTTAACACCTATCACTGATCTATGGGACAGAGATTTATGAGAAGTACCAATTTAGATATTCTCCCCTAATATTGAGTAACGTTCATCCCTTCCAGTTACCAAAACTTGCCTTCAAATCCTGGGCATCCTTGTTTGCACGATGTCTCAGTAAAAAGTTGACTGTTTCTGTATTGTTGACTTCTGCAGCCCAGTGCAGGGCAGTTTTACCAGAGTCATCTGTCTCGTTTACATTTGCGTTGGCTTCGACGAGTTCTTGGATCATATTATCCACCTGCATTCGGGCAGCTATAATCATGGGAGTTGTACCACGTTGCGCCTTGGCGTCTACATTTGTAGATCTGTTCATGATGAGTAGCTGTAGATTAAAAGAGTTAAAGGAAGAATTAAGAATAAATCTGGAGACAAATTTTCCAATTATAAATTAATCACAGATAAAGAACGGAGATCCCGGACAACCTATATTGCCCCCTTAATTGGCATCATCAGCCATGGAGCTCTAATCGGGGGTATTTGGGTCCTTGGCAACAACACACGCAAACATAAATAAGTTCATTATTGGGTGCATTAGGCAAGAAAATTTGTGTGTTAGCCTTGCGTGCGTTATGGCTTTTCAATCGTGTGTAAATTAAAGCTACTGTCGCAATGAATGCAGTGGGAAAACGCGTTTACGGCAAAAACCAGAATACCCCCAATTAGATGTCCATGCTCAATCGTAATAGCGTAGAAATTTGGGATCTCCTGTCTATATCTGTGAGATTAAGAAGTGTATCGAAAAACAAAAGTGTGTGATTTACTCACAGATCAGCATAATATGGTTGTTTTTGCAGCGCACTAGTAAAACCAAAGAAAAAATTGATTTATTGCCGATCACTGTAGGGTCTAAATTATATTTTTTTTCCTTCACTTTGTTTGATTATCAGCTTGTCAGGTGAAATTGTGTCATGTGACCTTCACCATTTTTATAATATGTTTAAAGCATTTTGCATGGGTGGAGTTCAGTAAGGGAGGGATTAAGATTTAACTTTAAAAAAAAAATTAAATGAAATATTTAAAATGAAAAGCATGATTCTAAAACTAGTTTCATACCTTGAATATGCAAATGGCATCTGCTGCTACAGCGGTGTGTAGTGGGGTTCTTCCTGTGCCGTCCTCAGCATTAGGCAGCGCTCCCGCTTCCAGAAGCTTCTTAGCCGCCGTCAAGTTATTGTATCGTGCCGCAAGATGTAGCGCTGTTTCTCCGGTACGTAGGTTCTGATAATTGATATCTGTACGCCCTATCATCTCGTCTATGACGGATTGTGTGGAATCTTCGCTTTCGGTGTCTGAGATGTTGGCGCCGCTGATGACCTGCAACATGAGCGGTGTCATGCCCTCTGCAAAAACAAAACAAATTGGAATAAGTTAATAACCCATAACAAACAAGTCCTAAATTCTTCTAATAATAAGAACCAACTCATTCTTCAAGTGCACATTCGACTAAAGGCACCATTTAAGAATACATGGTGTGCTTTAGTCCATAAAAAACTAGATGAATGGATAGGACCTAAACAATACCGTTTTAAATAATAATTCAGATTTTTAAATCCAAACTCCTCCTGACTTACCATCGAAAAGGATATCAAATTCAACATAGGGTCTCCACATGACCACGTTTGTTAACATCATCATTGAGCATACGACTTCACACTTTATATCATCTATACTGAACAAGCATTAGACTTGCTCAAACATTGCAAACACTTTCCACCAAATATGAAAACCAACTGTCATAAATACTGTTCTCATCATGATCACTGAGAACAAATTGTTGATCAAATCATGAACTTGTAACTATTCAATACTATAAGAAATTGATCTTGAATGGTATATTTTAAATTACATGATTTTTTAAGAGTATTTTGTTTTCAAGGAGACAGCATGTTAAAATGATAAATTAAAAAGATAACTTATTTTAAGACTTTTCATAGAGTTGAAAATATATTGAATTTATATATGATAAAATAGAAAAAAAATATTAAAATTTTCCAGAAACTTATACAAATCCAGACACTTTCTGGAATGTAAAGTTAAGCCTATTTATCAAAACAACATATTCTACCACTTGCAAAATTGTCAGTAAATATTTTAAACCACAAAAAATTGCTTGTGAAAAGCAAATCTTTCGCCTCAAAAAGTTTGAGAATAGATACAAACAATATTCAAATTTTAATGATCTTGTAGTACAAGTGACATGATTAATCATGATTGTGACATATCATGGATCACACCAAAATATTTGTATATTACTGAATTGGTTCACTGCTTCTGCCTGTACTTTCATTGTTCTGCAAGTTCAATGGTTTATAGTAGTGCTAAGTGAGTCGATACTTTCTCGTGGGAACTAGCACACTGGTTCAATCTACAAACCCTACATTACATTGGGCCACAATTGTGGCGTCTTCATGGCAGTGAAAAAGACAGACAAATAAAGAAAATAATTTATTTTGTTATCTATCAATTTTGCAACCATTCAGCTTCTCTTTGGAACCTAATGACCAATTTCAGAGGTGCCACTGTATGTTTGTCAAAAAAGTAACCGACCAATAGAGCGAATACATGGTTAGAATTTCGTTCAAGTTGATGTGAACCAAACAAGCTTGTTCTGGCAAAATAAGTTTGCGGCAAACCGAGCCGAAGGTGAGGCGTTCAACAGTTTCTACAGCGCCCCCTTGAAGAAAATTTGACATTTTAGGCACAAACATATCATTTTTCATACACTTTCAGTACACAAAAGAGGCATTTAGAAGCCTTTTCTCAAATTGAATTTTATTAAAAACGATACCAAGATTTTTAGGGGTTAAAATACCATTTTCCAGCACACTACCCTCAGAACCAAATTTGAGTTATTTTAATGCAGTGATTTTTATTTTGTTAAGTACATTTTTCGCCACTATTAGTATAAAAAAAAAATTAAAAAACTGTTTTTGTTGGTCTTTTTTTTTTTTGTGGTCAAAAAAATCGGATTTTTGGTCAAAATTTCAAAATAATCGTAATTCCGATTTAAATCGGAAAAGTGGCATCTCTGCAATTTTAATGATGCTTTCTGCAAAATGTAGCTTTTGAAATGCATTTAAAGACATGCAATCAAGTATAAAAGTGCATCTGATAGACGTCAGATTCCGATAGACTTTTGCTTGATCACATATAAATATTATCATGTATAAACTTTTATCATTACAAAATTACAAAGCCCTGTTTCCAATAAACTCAAATTCAATTATAATAAAATCTCAGACACAAGCATTTCATGAAAAATTCCCCTTAGTTCTTAGTTTGCCTGGTCATTTTGAGAGCCTTTACTATAAATAAACTTTCTGTTATAAAATCAACACAAAAATCCATGGTAACCTATGATGCATATCTGTAATTGCTTCCTTATGAATTTCTCAATATATTTATAACAAACAACCCTTGAATTCTTCTTCAACATACTAAACATCAAAACAGTGTGTAAATCAAAAACTCAGAAGAAACCACATACCATAAAATTGTTGAATCAAAAGAAAGACTATAACATACCTGGACCTCTGTCTGTGTCCGTATCCGTCTGAGGGGGAGTAAGGGCCTGTGCTGGGAGGATGAGGGCTCCATGGATCTGTAGTGGTGAATGGTGGCTGGTCATTTTGAGAGCTAAATTGATCAACCTGTAGGGGGAATCAAGAAAGAACATTGTGTCAATTATTAGACATGTTGAAAATTAAGTTAATTTGGTATACACTTGTACATATATCCTTAGTAACAACTTTGATGTTGTTTGGGAATGTACATTTAAATATAAATGCTATGCTTCCCCCTCCCACCAATATATTGTATTGTAACCCCTGGGTGCCATCAGCCTTATGCCTTGCACTCTTGATGGCATCCACATTTCTAATTTTTAAATGTTCACAATTAATTTATGTATATTGTTGATTAGATGAAAACTTGATTGATTGATTGATTGAACAAATCTAGGACATGCTGTTCAAAATTAATTTCTGTATATTGTTGATGAGACAAAAACTTGATTGATTTTACAAATCTGAGACATGCACACTACACATACCCTGAATTCATTTCTTCTAAATTCATCCAACTGAGTCGCTTCAATTGCTTCATTATCGTTGCTATCTGTCCCACTACTAGACCGATGCAGCCCTGTGTCTTCTCTGCCAACGGGCCTGTGTCTCTTGGCAGGAGGGGGGCCAGGAGGAATCATATCCGGGGAGTAATCCTTGGAATAATGGTTCTCCGCGTACCATCTCCTAGTGGAACGACAACGTTTGGTTCGGATTACACCAAATGAGGCAACGCACATGACTACGATTATACACAGGGAGATAACGAGATAATAAGTGGGGGCTACAGTAGTCGGTGGGCGAGCTGTGAAAAAAAAGTGAAAGAAGTGTTAATTCAGGGTAAACTTAACATCAATTTAACTACAAAACATATAAAGAAATCAAATGTAAGAACAAACACATGCCAGTAACTAGGAACAAGAGTATTTTAGCGTTTACTACAATCATGGAGCACTAGCTCTCCCTGTAGGAGGGCTAGTAAACACAACTATGACGGCAGCACATGTCATGGTTATGATAGTAGGCAGAATCATGAACTGATGAAGTTTTTAAGAATTTAAAGTTAAAAATTTAAAACCATTGCACCTATAAATAAGGATTAAAAACTATGTAAGTTGCTGGATAAGGCAGCCCTGAAGATATTGTTTCACATAACTATCAAACTGTATAATGGGTTATTATTTATACATGTTAAATATGGGCATTGTTGACTTTATTGTTTATTTTCTTTTTGATTTTACGTAACCACTTAATTAACGAAGAGTGTCAGAGATTGTTAAAACAGTACACCTAATATTGTATAGACATTAAAAAAATAGAGACTTCCCCAACGTGGCATTTCTTTCCCGTAGGTAAAATGTTCTCTTCCTCCAAACATCCACAAATTAGATAATAACATCATGTACACAGCTTAACAAAGTTCACAACTCCCCCCCCCCCCCTCATTTTGTGTGTGTCCTTTCGTATCCTTGCTATGTTTCCTTATTCTTCTTTTCTTCTATGTTTTGTTCCATTTAT
>JAUMTS010106667.1:0-10277 GCA_032273385.1 Ophiopholis aculeata | reverse complement strand
AAGTGTTACATTCATATTTTTGTCCCTGGAGGGTAAACAAGTGACCACCTTGGAGTGAAACTTTGCAAAATGTGTTTTTTGGTATGCAGGCATGAAGAAGAAGATCAAAGCCGTTGCCAAGCAGAAAGATTGTGAGCTGGCTGGGGAATGGAAGCGATCCATTTTGAACCACATATACTGGTCGGCATCCTCAACAACCGACGGAAATGGCGAAATGATGGTGGCAAAGTACAAGTCAGTGCTCAACCACATACGGAATGTACACGATGGACACAGTGATTTGTACCCCAAATGTCAGCACGGTGATGATTATCCACCGCGGCAGTGGATGAAAGAGGGTATGTGACATGATCTGTTTAGAGGTAACTTCAAAACTCAACCTCTGCTTAGAACAAAAGAGATCAGCTCCAACTACACAGAACCGGGTCAAGCAGCAGTTGAATTTTGAAGTTATCCCTTATAGCTATTATATATGTTTGTACTTTGTATTTGATGTTAGACTTTGTGGTTGGATAGAAGAAAATGTTGGATGAAAAATTAAATGTTCTGGTGTCAGCCATCTACCATCTGAACCCTTCATCTAAAATGAGTCCCATGGACTATTTATTTTGTCATTGTCATATTATAAGAGCATTTGTATGTACTGTGAAAGTATCAAAAGGGTAAGTAATATAAAACTGCACATGCTCAAACTTATTAGCATTAGGTCTATTTACCTGAGTGCTAAAACCCCTGGACCCCTAACAAGGAATGATCATCATGCGATGCACTCAAACATTTCACTTTCTTGAAATCAGCACTTCTCCCACAAAATCTTGACAATGGACCTTTACATTATTCAGTTGATGTGAATCTAAATTGTGTAAAATTCATATTTTCATACAGAATGAATGGTACAGTAATAAAGGTTGTTAAAAATATCCCCAACTATATAAATAGTAATAAGTAACCTATATCTGCACTTTCTGTTTTTATTGACAGGCACTAAAGTCTTTGAGAAGTTGTCTGCGGTAATGACACCAACACGCCTCCTAAATGACATGAAGAAGATGTCGCACCTCGACCAAACCAGCAGCGTGGAAGCGTTCCACAGCGTTCTGTTATATTGGTGCCCAAAGATGTTGGCATTTTCTGACACAGGAATGAAGTGCAGGTATGAATTAAATTCCATCAATAAAGAGATTTCAGGGGGCAAGTGAAATATTTATGAAGATGCTTTGTGTATAGTATACTTGTGGTAGTTTTTTTTTTTCCTTAATTGTTTCCTTACAACTTGTACATGGTATAACTTGTGAGACCTCCAAGTTAATATCCAATGCAAATTAATTAAATTGCTAACAATCTTTATGCCATGTTGTACATCGATTCGAATAATGACCCATAACAAGACGTGTTAACCTTCTTAAAAAAACACCTTAAACAGAATGGGTAACGGGGCTTTGCAACAAGTTTGATCCCAAATATAACCCCTTTTTATGCGTTTGCCAGGAAATAGCACCCCTCTTTCTTGAAAATCAGCATTTTTAGACCCCCTAAATGTGAAACATGTGTTCCTCACTCTGTCTCGAAAATTGACCCCCTTTTCCATGTGATATACCTGAGTACCATGCATATTGCAAAACTATGTGTATGAAGAGGTTTTAACATTATGCATTTTGAGGAGAAAATGGTCCAAGAATGTTTCTCAACCTTTCTTGCATAATTTTTGGAATAACAATAAATTCTCATGTGATTATAATGAGCCTAACAGTTGTTGTTATTATTTCTTACTTGATTTATAGACTGTACCTAGCAGGAATGCACTGGAATGAAAATGGAGGTCGTGGACAAGCTTCCACGAGTGATGGAACGCTACAGATCAAGATAACATACCCCAAACCCAAAGAAGGTGGACACACAGTTTCCCGTGTACTGACAGCATGCACATACAGTGAGTATTACTATCATGATATATTTGTTTCATGTAGACATTATAGAGCTGCAGTAATTACATGGGCACACTAAAGGGAGGGGGGGGGTTGTCCCGGGGGGTGGGGGAGGTGCACTCAGATATTTTAGTGTAAGCATGCATGTACATCGATTCAAAAAATGACCCCTAAGCAGGTTTTGAACTTCTTCCAAAAACACCCCTAAACGAGGATGAGTAGCACAAGACAAGTTTTTCATCAAATGTGGGCCCCAACAAGGTTCATCCCAAATTTGACCTCTTTTACGCGTTTGGCTATGAAAAAGCACCCATTTTTCTTGAAAAACGGCGTTTTTAGACCCCACTAAGCGCGTAACGCGGTCAGCCTCGAAAGTGAACCCTTTTTCCGCATTTTCATGTACAAGCATGCTTACACCAAAATACCTGAGTGGCCCTCCCGGGGTGATTGTACAAATCAGCAGCAACTGTACTCCGCTGCTTCGCTCAGGAGTCGGGATCTCCACAGTTTTGCCTGAAGGTTAACAACAAGTTGCAGCCTAGTTTTAAAATTGTACAGCCCAATTGTGCAGTCTGCATTATATTTGGTAGCAGGGGCTAGAGCGTAGCGGCTCCACAAATATATAGAATATGTGTGCACTTGCCGCAATGCAACGTGTAATGTGTGCATAACGTGTGCAAAATAGTCACAAGTCAACTGCTGAAATTAGAGCAGGCCTATAATGATTTTTCTTTGACGTTTCAAAAGACAGTTTATGGTTAATGTAGAGAGCAAGGAAGCTCTTATTGGACGCACCATTAGATATCCGGGGGTTGGGGTAGAAGGTTTCAAATAAAGCTTACATCCTAATTTAGAGATGACATAAGATTCGCCTCCGAGATTCCGATACATGTAAAAAAATGCCCCTTGGCCATCCAAAAAAATGGAAAAAATCACCCCGAAAAATTGAAGGAAAAAAAATTGCCAAACAAAACCCCCAATTCACCCCTTACCCCAATTTCCTATCCCTCCCTTCATATATAATTGTGCATCTCTACGTTCCTATATCATCTTTCAGTGTATAACAGGAATAATTGTGTTTGTTTAGTAGTGCATTTTGTGGTACAAGCAATTGTATGAAATATTGTGGTGCCCAAATTAACCATGATAATTGTCTTTTTCAGATTATGTGGAAGCTCTCATGAGTTGAGACAGTTCGACTGGTAACGGGCAAGCTGAAACTTAGGTCAGAGATGGAGGAACTCCAGTCAAAGCCACCACTGTGTGCCAATTATGTTCGTCCAGATAAGAAGGCAGCAGCAGAGGCTCATGAAGCCAACCAACGCTTTAAAAGGAGGCAAACGAGGGAATAAATAGTAGAGAGGCACAAATAAATCTCAAGAGTTCTAGTTCGGGGTATTTTGATTTGGCTGTGATCAAAGTAACTGATTTGCAAAACGCATTTCTCCAATGTATTTATTTGCAAGAGAAGCCTGCAGTTAATTGTGCTTGAAAATAAACAACAAACTGCACAAGACCGACACACACATTTTTGTGCCGATCATTGATACATTACGTTTTAGTTTGGCTGAAAAGACTCAAATACCCCCAACTTGAGCATTAGAAGTCTGGAATTTCCCCTCTATGTATGCAGGGTCTATAGTTATTAAATAGACTTGTTTTGTGCATTTAGCAACCTAATGTAGAACTGAGCATGGGTGTAGGTTTAAAACCATCTTTGCATGAACTCACGTTAGACTTGTGTCTGGTATAATAGTGGTTACATCCTGCAGTCAAATTATTCTGCTGTCCCTCAAGCTGAATAACTATGTATTGGTTGATCAGTGAAATGCAGAAGCGGACTGACAATATTCATAAGGTCTGTTCATACTAGCATTGCAACGTGGAGTCGATATTTAAATACTTTTTGCCGCACATCAAGTAACTTAAATGCTGTATTGCAATACAGTCCAAACACAATCACTTTCCAGTTATACAACTCAAAGCAATACTAATAACAAAACAGACCTTTACAATCCAAGATAGAAAAGTATCTGTTCAAAATTTTGTGGGTTTAGATGTAATGTAGGCCTACTATTATGCTTCATTTCATCGTAGCAGTGTTGTGGAAGTGTAGTTTGAATAACACTATACCCTATTATAATCATCTGGCAATGTGCTGTCCTGAAGAGTTCATGTACTGTATAGCGGGAAATTTTCGCAGGGGTAAAATTTTCGCGCTTTTCGCAGTCGACCAGGTAACTGCGAATTTTAAACCCCCCGAAAATATTTGTTACCCATAGAACTTAATAGGCAAGTATTTGAAAACGCGAATTTAAAACCCGCTTAATTGTCTAGCATGAGTGGAATCGCGCAAAATTAACCCCGCGAAAATATCCCGCTATACAGTTTTAAGTGGGCAAACTCAGCGTTGAATTACATGCACGTCCTGCTCAGTCCCCTGCCCAACGAAGTGAACTTCCGTCTTTTTTAGCTAAAGCTCATTTCAGGAATTTATGTATCGCTGAAGTGCATGTAACGTTGCATGCTCCCAAGACCAATTTATGCTGATATTGATCACACCAAGCGGCAGATTTATACCGGACATCCCCATTACGGTTTAGCATGGAGATCTAATTGGGGGTATTCGGGTTTTTGATGTGGAGCGTGTTTACACGCTGCATTCTTTGCGACAGTAGCGTGTATTTTAGACACGCTTGAAAAGCCTGCAATACTCACATTACCCCCCAATTGGAGCTCCATGGCTGATGAAGCCATTACACGGGCGGTATAGGAAGTCTCGAATATCCAGTATAAATCTGTACACCAAGCACAAATGAGTGGTCTAGAGAAACTATTCATCAAATTGTTTTACCTCCACTGTCCAGAATAGACCAAAAGTAACCAGTCATAACCCACAATGATATTTGTTTGGTTGAAAGTTTTATTATTTATTATTATTTAATGATCTGGTCGGTTTCATATTGCCAGTAAAAATAGGTACACACTACACAGTATTATATAATGAAGTACTTACATTTATAAGTAACTTACATTATCAAGGTGTTGAATTTGGTTTGACAAAGTAGCAAAGCCAGCAAATGTTGATTTTTTAGTTTTTTATTACTAAGAGCGTGAGAAAATTGTACAAATTATTAGCCTCATATGTAGACTATTTAGAACTTATACACAGATATTTATTTTAACACAATGATAAGCACACTTGGTCTAAGGTTAGCAGTGAACACTATTTGTCAAGTTTGCAAATTAAGTTACTTTTATAAATTGAAACCGTGTTGTAGCAGTATATGTTTACAAAACAAAATTACCCATAAATTATACTCGACATAATAATTTATGCTGTGGTAAAATGACAAGAACAATAAAACTTATTTTTTCAAACTTATTTTGTTCAGTGATTTGAGTCGGGAAAATGGCATAAACCCAGGAGTGGTAAACATTCATGCTGATCAAGAACCAGATATGCGCGACACTTGTGTACTGTACTGATTACGTGACCGATCTCTGATACAATGCTTTTAAACAATATTTGGCAAACGCAAAAAATTATATTTTCAAATAATTGAGATCGCAAAATGCAGTATCTGCAAAATTAGTTCATGTTTTGGCAAAAAATTAACCTGTATAAAAATAAGAAATTGTTTTGTTTGTCAAGTTACTTTCATGAATTTGGACACAAAATTAGTCAGAATGTGGATGAGCACACCTGGCAAGTTCTTAGTAAAGCATGTCCATTAAAAGGAGCCGAGAAACTTTTTGAGTTTTGCCAAATCTGGCTTGCATATTGTGTTATATTTGATAAATTTAGACTAGAGTAGAAGTACGTTGGATTTATGTTGACCTGTATTTAGTTACATTTTGACACAATTTTAATTTACTGTAAAAGTGGAAACTATTGCGTTTTGCACATTTCAAACAATTTTGCTTGTTTTTATTTCTGCAATTTTGAACTTCCTTATATAGACCTATACACAAAATGAATATATTAGCAAATCAAGTATACTGTATTATAGTCTAGATACCTTTTCAGAGTCTTTAAGTTGCAGCGACGTAGCTTGCCAGGTCATCACGACCTCTTCATTCAGCGTTGTAATGAATCCCTCCTTGTCACAAGACCTCCCGTTAGGGTGCGGTCATGTGACAGCAGATCATCCTAAATGGGGAGGGGGAGGGTGAGGAGGTTGTATCCGGCGTCCCTGTTGAACACTGAATGAAGAGGCCGTGATGACCTCGCAATCTATGTCGCTGAGTCCAACACAAGTCTTCATGCTGCTCATATAGTAGCGCATTATTATTTTGCGCTGCCGAGTTTTTTATGAAAATAAATGTGGTGCGAAAAGTTCCATTTCAACAGTCGAAAAATATAGAGCACTAAAAGTTGTAGCAATATAGTGCAGAAATTATGTTGTTTTCATGGATCTAGAACACCTCCTTGTACCTGTGTCTTACAATACAAGTGGTCGTAAAATTGTTCCTCTATATCTGCCTGCTCCATCAGGGTAGCTTCTTTTTACTTTACTTTGGACACAAGCAGGAAGTTGCACCCGAATATCCTTGCCGAGGAAGCCCCAACACCAGCGCACAACCTTTCGGTATGCAACATATCTGTACTTCCTGTAAATGTAAATATAAAAGATAAAACAAATACAAATTAAAGTTACAATATCTAAAGTTTTTGTGTGTTCTCTTTTTTAAGTTTGTAAGTAAAAGTTAGGGGGACGCAAAGAGTTCAACATATGGATTGGGGGTAGTTAATTTTGTGTTCACCGCCCCACACCCTCATATTTCATCAAATTCAGATAACATGTATAAATTTAGCCTTAAATTGGTGCGATGTAACCTGACAACCTGGGAGCGGCGGAACCCAAGCGGGTCATCTAAGGAGTAAAACACCAACATTTAATGCAAATTGCATTAGTCTTTAGACACAAACAATATTCTGAAGAGTTTGCCGAATCCCAGTGTTCAAAATATTGGTTGTCCGTTCGCCCAGGACAACCAAAACGACTTAAACGAGTATTCTGACAACAAAAAATTTATAGCTAAAAGTCACTTTTGATCATGTACATTGGTCACAGAAAGTTGTTCTAATTTGTGGACAACTGAAATGTTCGGCGGGCAGCCGGAAATTGCAAATTAGTTGTCCGTAGGGCAACCACTATTTTTTTCCTTAATTCGGACACTGTTACTTACTCATTGTTTCTATTCCCAAATCCCCTGGCTTTTCGCCGCCATTTCTCCGTAAAATGGAGCCACGCAATATAAAGAGACACTGGATCGAGTATTGCCGGCTCAAAGGAAGTTGCTTGTGTAATACACAGTGTATTGTTAATGTCAGCCTCTGCCACAACTTGAGGGATCTCTCTACAGCAGAGACAATCCCCTGCTCTATACGATGGCAACACCTCACAATGATTGCATTGACACCTGCAGAAATAGATAAATGAGAAGAACATGTTAAAAAAAATACAAAAGTTTTCAAGATCTTCAAAAGAAACAGGAAGGGCAAGCAGTGCAGATTTGTTTTCCTCATCTCGCAACCAACACCTAAAATGAAAAAGATCAGGGAAAAAACAAATTGGTCAAAGTGGACGTAATTAAAAATGGCCCAGACCTGCAAATTGAGTGAAATACAATAATATGTCACTGTTAGGTCTTCTTTAGGCTCCTCATTTGCCCTCGCACTGACTTTCTGAAAATGGTCCGTTAAAATTAAAAAATCTGATTTTAGGACAATGGTTTTTGTTCAAATTGGGAAACTTTTGTATACCGGGGTAAAATGTCCATATTTATCACCGGGGTTTGTCAGAACATATCTGTTTTATGAAATACACCAATTTCATTCCTAGGAAAGCTAAAAGACCCATGAAAAACACCACCTTTATCAATTCATGAAAATTTGTTGCTCTTGAACAAGAACTTTTTTTATTGTGCCGTATGTAAACAAAATATTTTTATGAGAAATCAAGTTTTATAATAATATTATTATTCCATTCCCAACTTTATATTATTTCCCATGCTATTGCATCACATGATCAAAAGGTACAGATGTTTAGAATATCAAAAGGTACAGATGTTTAGAATAGATAGTCTGCGACATGTTCAACAGGAAGTGGAAACTAGCATGACTCTGTTTTGTAAACAAGAGATGCTCAGATGGTTTCGCTCAGATGTGACATGAACTTCTCCTTTGTCCTGAACCGTAGTTAGCTTTGTCATAACAAAAGGTAGGTAGACCATAGGAATTGATCATTGGGGTAACGAGTTTGAATTAAAAAAATGTTTCTAACGAACACTTTCCTCCATCACTAAACGCTACATATCTATCACAACAATGCAAGAGTTTTAAAATGGCGGATGGTCGACATGTCGTCGACTATGTCAATGATGTGAAAAGTTAACCTACTAAAATTGTGATTTCTAAGAAGGCAAGGGAGTGACAATGTTGTTAAATAGCTAGGAATCTAGTGAAAATGTGATTTTAACACACAGTGATATCGGTAAGTCCATAGGTTAAATGTTTTTTTTATTTTATCGTGGTCAAAACTAGACTTGTTTTAGCATCAAAATTCAATCGGGACATTTGCATACAACAACAACAACAACATCGGTGGCGATCGAAAACTTGAAAGTGTCGAGCGGAAAACAATCACTATTTTGAGTTATTTTCGTACTTCAAATGCACTGAATTTAAGTGGAAATAAAGATTAAAACATGCAAAACATGTACAATATTTAGGATTTTGTGTTTGATATATTTCAATAAGATCATCCATGATTAAAAAGTACGGTAAATTCTGTGTAAAATGTAGTGACCGGGTGTTGTGCACAGGCCGTATCGAGCTTCGGGAGTTCGCGAGTTTCAGAAAGTGAACGTGAAAATGATGCAGTTTTCACTATTTTGTGTCTCATTGTGAAATAATTACATTGATGACAAATTGTAAAAATTACTTACCAGTCTATACGAGTTAATCTAGTTGGATCTACAATTACTGCATCCCCAACATTTTCATCTTCGTCTCCTTCTAGAGGCTCTGGCTCATACTCAAATGGGCCGAGAAGTCTACCGGCAGCCCCGCCGACAGCTTCCGCATCGTGATCATCAGCGTTCACATTTTCGTCGTCACCATCATCATCAAATTCGCCCAATTCACCATCATCTTCACTTTCTCCACCACTATCACTGCTATCACTACTATCACTGCTATCACTAACTTCTTCTTCATCACACTCAAAGATCATTTCAAGTTCATCTGGACTGTCTTCTGCCATTTTTACCGATAATTTCTTTCACTTGTTTACACTCCTATCTGATTGTGAAAAGGATGCGGTGTTTAGATGGGTCCATGGAATGACGTCACAAGACCAAGCCTCGTTTTGGTATCGTAGTCGTACTTCTCTCAGGAAAACTTGATCCTCGGAACTTAATTTAATTATTTCTCCTTCCCCTTATGTTTTTTGACAATGAACTTGAAAAAAAATTGAAGTACTGAAAATAACCTTTCCAACGATACCTAATTCAACATGAATGGATATCACCTTTAAGTGGTTTAGTGTGTTGAAAACCATGTGCGGTTCTTTGTTTAAAATCTAGAACACAGCCTTAATTTCATTTGGGCACTCCATTCTCTTGATAGATTGTCTAAAAATAGATGCTGGCTACTGAAGATAACACAATGAAACAGCACCCTGTGAATAGAACAAATACCAATTAACATTATAGCACCCAGGTCTGGCTTATATTCAATCTTTTTCTCATTCATTGCCATAGAGAGGTTGGATCTGACACCTTGACCCATATATCAATTATTTTGTATTTTATATATTCAATTTGATGAGTTACTGGAGTCGAGTCAAATTTCTGTAATTTGTCAATGTTTTGTAGATTTCATGATCTTAATAAAAGCTTTTGTAGACTGCTTCTAGTACAACCAAATAAGATAAGTTTCATAGGGAACATATACCTTTATAAGAGAGAAATTCTATCCATAGTAAGTTACAGTTTACAGTGTATAAGGCTGGGTATTGTTTGGACACTAATACTGACCATGAAAGTTGAAGTACCTTCAGTTTTCTGTACTTTATCAAGCCACTATAATGACGGTTACCAATGACACATTTTAATAGACACTAGAGCACCCGCAGCATTTGAGCACCTTTCCTGTTATAACTTGATGGGCTCTAGTTGACCCCCGTAGACTTTTGACCTCAACATTGTATTTCTTTGGATCAGATATTCTTCTAACTAAATTTGGTAGCCATAGGGCATTTCTATTCAATTGGACCTCTAGGTGACCTTTGACCACTGGGGTCACTACGAAAACCTGACAGTGATCCCTGGATGGTTGTCACC
>JAUMTS010106666.1:0-16320 GCA_032273385.1 Ophiopholis aculeata | reverse complement strand
AATCATAATCATAATCATAATCATAATCATAATCATAATCATAATCATAATCATAATCATAATCATAATAATAATAATAATAATAATAATACTAATACTAATACTAATACTAATAATAATAATAATAATATTCTTGGACTTACAAGTCACCATTAAGCAAAAAGTAAGTTCTAAGACGGTATACTTCGCAGCTGGTAAATTATAACAATCAGATCACTTCATTTAGAAATGTGTCCGTGAAGCGTATTTCCTTTCGGTACGTCTCTTTCTCTCGCTTTCGTTGTCAGATGGTGTTCATAGGCACTGATGTGGCCTTCACTAAAGCTCGCCATCGTCCTCAAATTCTAGCTATATGTGTAGCTCTTGTCCAAGCTGTTGTCGGATGTCCTTACACGGCTCCCTGCATAATGTGCTTCCCTATGCTGTTTTCCCTCCTCCTGACGTGCCCAAAATACTTCAGCTTCCTTTCTCTTATCAGATCTCTCACCACCAAGCGTGAACCAATCTTTTCAAGCACACAATCATTCGACCTTTGGCTTGCCAGGATGTCCTAAGGAGACGTTTACAGCACCACATCACAAACGCATCAATTTGTTTTCTGTAATTTGTGGTCGGCGCCCAGGATTCACAGCCTAGGTGGCAACGCTGAAGACTGGCGCTCAAAGGAATCGTAACTTCAGCTCGATGGATACTCCTCTACTCTTCCAGATGTTTATCATGTTCTGAGTGGTATTCCTTGCAATTGCCAGTATTCTTTTAATTTCAGTAGTAGTGTCGCTTTCGATGTTGATGAGCGATCTTAGGTAATCAAATTGCTCCTCTCCTCAATCTGCTGGCTCTCTGAGACAAACTCGTCAGCTGTCCTTAACTAATCCAATACCAATATGTTGGTCTTCTTTATACTTGCTTGCTTGACACGCTGCAGTGAACTCATCAACTCCTCCCTGCTTGCACATATGAGTGTAGTGTCATTGGCATATCTGAGGTTGGTGATGTTCATGCCACCAAAGTAAATTCAAAAGCCAAAACCTTCCAGTGCTTCCCTCATTAATTCCTCTGAATAAACATTAAAACGGCTTGGTGAAAGAAAACACCCTTGGCGAAGTCATCTTCCTATAGGGAACCACTCGGTGTAACCTCCACTTGTTCTAACTGATAGTTTACCCATCAAGTCGAGTACTTAGGTTTTCACACTTACCGTATAGTTCCCTAGCAGCGTCCCATTACCCTTAGGTGGGGTAAATTTGATGATCACCAAACTTGATCCAATTTTGAAAAAAAAAGAGGTAGCCGGAGCTGTCCCAAAAACCAACAGAAACAAGTATGGATCGGGAACAAAACACACGCGGGACCTCAGGGATACAAATTTGCGATGGCGAAGTCAACTCCCTTGAATATTGTAATGATAAGTTAATTTCTTGTGAACGAGACTACTCCTTTCACAGATATACGAAGAAACGACTGTTATCAATTGCAATCACGTCAAATTGAACGATCAAAATTGAATGAATGCAAGTAGCATTTTTACTGTTTTCTCCAACTTTATTTTGCACGGTATTAAAAGTTAAACAGTCTCATGTATGTAGATAAAGCATCAACTACTAGTACTTTAATAGTCTATCTAAAACTGACATTCCTGAAGGTGGGAAGATAAAATAAAGCTTACATTAATCCCAATCGTTAAGACAAAAATACTTTTTATCCGTATTTTTTGAATTATTTGTGTCATCAAAGGAATTGTCCTCCAAGAACAAAGATAACTAAACTAGGCAAGAGGAGTACATTAAGTGCCAGACAACGATTTGTTTAACGAAACTGTGTTCCCGATAGTAACGTGATATTACAAAGACAAAATTAATCACTCCGCTTCGACTTTTCTATCCCTGCATTATCCAGTTTGTTTGTTTCTCCATGATGGTTTGTCAATATTTCATTATCTTTGAGAGTAGAAACTTTTAAGCCCACATCTCTAACTGTCTCTCTTGAGATAAGTATGCGGTTTATGATGAGCGGTTGTACGGGTAAGTTAGTATGAGAATGCCCTCTAAATAAGAAAAAAATAGTTACCTCTTATTGAAAAGGCTGATATTTGGAAATGTACAATCTCAGCTAGTACCTTTAATTTTCCCAAACTTTCGTTGTCCTAGGTTTTTTTGCAACACACTTGTTGAAGTTTAGATTATGCGCAAACAAGAAAAGGCAAAAATGCGTCTAATCAACTGTCGAAAAACAAAAACGCTTGCATTTGCTTTCTTTCGAAGTCAAAAACTTTAAAAGCACAATTATAAGTAAAGTTAATATGCGCATGTATACAACTTTTGTCGAGAATAAGTGCTGAGGGTACTTATCAACTACAGCGATTAGACTACGACTGGTAGACACAATAAGCAATAAACGTCGTTGAGGTTGATCTTTTATCCAATGTTAACATAAGTATGTAAAGTGCTTTAGATGTTGGCTAGGGAATAATATAAATGGAACCCCAATGTTTACCCTCGTTCAATATTTAGATTGGATACCTTTGCCAGCCAGGCACTGTCTTGTTATCTATTTCCTAAACTACAAAATGTTAGAACAATACTGGGGTCCAATTGAGAATTTTTCTCATCGTTGAAAACATTGTTTTAACAAAACATTGTTGATACTAGTCTACATTTTTATGAAGGAGAGTGCTCTTTTAAGACCTCAAATAACAACATTACATTATTACAATTGCCTGATGACCTAATAGCTAGACAGTCGTGTATATTTGCTTTTTTGTTACTTTTTATAAGTTTGTTATTCCAAATATCTGACCTTTTTTTTATTGCTAGTTGTGTACCATTGTATCAAATATGTTCTTTGAATAATTCATAATAGAGTTTACAGATGTGCCTGCTGATTTATCGCAAGAAATGTTCAGAAAGAACGTCAGTCGACAGCCCGGCAATTTCATGTTATATGTATACGTTTTCTCTAGTATTAAATCGGAAGAGTCTGTCAATGTGTTTCTTCTACTTAAATGGTTATTTAGTTATTAATGGTTACGTATATTTGTTTTCCTGCATTTGTTGACGTGTCTGCAAAGAAATCCGTTGGATTTACAGATTTATAAAACATTGTTGATCATGTACTTCAAGTAGAGTATACTTTTGTAAATCCTATAGTAACAAGCTTTAAAGCAAATTATCGTCTGACCCTCTCAGCCCCTTCACAATATACTACTTCCCGGAGAATTGTCACTCTTCACATTCCCCCTTTGCGTCTTCACAAATCAAAAGTAGAATAAATATTGGCGGCGTGACATTTCATAGAATAAATATTAGCGGCGTGACATTTCATAGGCTTTTAATATAATCTTAAGGTGTCTTTATTAATGGTAACCATCATATCGTAATATATTACTCAAATAAACATAATGAGATACTTCAATTTAGACAAATGTAGCAAATAAGAAATTGTGTGCATCATTCGACCTCCTTTCAAGTTTTAACTTTTGAAACTAGGACATGTGTCATTCATTGTTATGCCTGATGTTATGTATGGACAATATAGGTTAAGGCTGGTGTAAACCAACTATTTTTGGACATTTTGTTTTAGCTCTAACTCTGCAACCGCTAATTTTTTATACATTTTTAGAACAGCATTGCTAAACACACTGATGACGTCATATTTTGGCATAAAACCACGGTTTTGGAGAAAATCATCAAAAAACATGGTTTTTGGCCATAATTTTTTTGGAAAGCCTAACTGAAATTAGATTTTTTATTATTTGGATTTTTTATTCACTTCAACCTTAACGAAAAATATACACAGTATGTAGTCCAATGTCTAAGTGAAAGTGTAATCACCACGTCAAACTACTACATGAAAAACAAACAGCAATAATCCCTTCGGGTATTAGGAAATATTTGTATTACATTCATCTCCAATTACTTGATCACCCTGTTTCAACAAAGGGAAATAGGATACTCACCCGAAGAAATATTATTTTAATATTGTCAACTTTTACCTACTTGGGGCCTGGCAGTAGGTTCATGTTCTATATTAACCAGGAGTATACTAATCTTAACCAGTTACACTAACCTTCAAAGACAGGAAACTGTGGAATTTCAAATCTGATGTAGCAAAACCACACATGAACCTGATCCATGATTTTTGTTTTAATAAAAATATATAATAACCTTATTTTGGTAAAACTTCATTGTCCAGACAATCTTTTTAGTTTTATGGTGCTGCAATCACTTCAACTTCAAGTTATTATATGTCGATTTTATATTTGTATAGGCTATGTTATCGCTACCCGTCATATTCAAATGCCATAAGCTGTCGTATTTCAGGTTGATGCTCTACATCCGGAAACAGTTTTGCTTAGTTTTAAAATCGATTGATAAATGTTAAAAATACTACTATTACAATGGTCAAATGTGAAATGCACAATGTGAATTACTTGGGAATATCTCCACAATTTTTCAACGAAGAAAGAGTTCGCTAAAACCGATCTTAATTATTGTTTATGTTAATTGCTCCAAATCGTATTTAAACGAGTGACAATGGCATTTTAGTCAAATATGCTTTCCTATACTATACGCGTATTAACACTTCGGGATCCCGGTGACCGATTTTAGCTTAGTTATTCACAAGGAATATTTTTAAACCAATATGGAATACATTCATACAAAAAGTACAAATTTGAGAATTATTGAGGGTGCTTCGGCCAGAAAGTTACAGAATATTCCTTACATATAAGGGTATTCAATTAGGTGAACAATTTAGCATGTATCATGCATGAAAAATCAAAAGTACAATATTATTCAGCTTTGCCATGCACACAAGACACTTGAGGCAACACAATATTATAACACAAACATATATATAAATAAGGTATAAACAATTATTGATTATTGTGATTGATTTGAGAAGTGTTGTTTTATCTTCCATTGAATACATTCCTTCAGGTGGCACATTGTCGAAGTTATCAAAACAAATATAAGGTGTCAAGATCACGTTCCTTATCATTGATATCCCTGTATGTCCACTGAGAAATCAATGCTACATGTTATGTAAAAGGAGACTGTCAGATCAGGTGTAGTAGTAATATGGGTTGTATATCCACGAGGCAGTAGGTACAGTTATACAGTGATATATAGGTTAGCCAAAAAGTCTATGCACGTTTTTGAAGCTTTATATTTTACAAAATATACGTCGCATTGCAAAATTAAAAACATATTTAGAAAGAGAAGATGTAGGAAATATTTTTGATACCAAACATTAAGTTACAGCTATTTGTAATGCAACTCTACACGTAAAAGATGCCTTACTGTAAAACAGTACTACTATACCTCGAAGGATTTTGCGGCAGTTCACTGAACACCCAAACCGCAAATTATGTTTATTCACATGTCCTGAAAAAGTCAAAAAAGCTTGATCACTGAACCAAATTTGATAAGGAAATATGTTTTTTGCTCAATTTAGTTGCTAATCCAGTTGCAAAACGCCAATTTTGCCTGTGTGTCTGCTGCTTTAATGTTTTGTTTGATCTAAAGCTTGTAAGGTAACAACTTCAATTCTTACGTAAAATATTGCGAATAGGTTATTTTTAAGTATTGTTTTCTGCGGAAAGTCGGCGAATAGATCATTCAGACTTTTTGCTACTGCATGTCTTATAACATCAATGTTACTTTTGTTGATCTGCAAATCTTTTCTCGACCACATTGAGACAAATCATGCACAGTGCCAGTGTTCAGAAATGTATCCAAAAACTTTAGAGTAGATGTTTTTATTAGTGCGTGTTTCACTTTAAAATGTTTTCCTAACTTTCTTTGAGTAAATGTGAAACTAAATTTGTTTCAGAGTGATAACCTTACAATTTGTAGTCGTTTATTTATGCTGTAAAACGTCTGGAATGAAGACTTTTGCTGTGCAATTTTGTATACTCCACCTATTTATGTTGTGAGTGGCTGAGATTGGTAATAACTGCAATGTTGCAAAATGTGCATTGAACTGTGACTAATGCCCAACATCGAGTTATAAGGTTAAATTATGCGCACCTGATGTTTACACAAAAACTGTGGTACTGGTTGCCATACGGCCAATAACTTTAAACCAATATTATGTGTGTGTGGGTTCACTAAGATGGTTCAGTTTGGTGTTTTAAAAAAATCCCCAAACCTCGACTATATAAATATGGTTTAATTTTAACTATACGATTTATAGAAAGAAGAGGCAAGGTATACAAACTAAATGTAGGGAACAGTGCCAAAAAAGCAGACACAAACGTGACAAAACAAGACCTAAAAACAAACAGGTATGTGCAAAGAAGTAAGTATGTGGAAGTATACAAACAAACAACCCTAACTGATAACAAAAACATATACGATATATATTTTACGAGATTTTTATTTTCAAAAACGTGCATAGACTTTTTATTACGCCCTGTACAATGTGAATTTCTGATAGGAAAAAACATATTTTTAGGATAACATTACAGAATAACAAAGATTTGATGGTTTATGCTGTAAGGTTCTTGAAACGAAATTGATTGATTGTGTTATGCAAACACTTTTAACATTGCACTTGAGAATACATATTAGATTTAATATTTAAAATTAAACCATGGATTGTTAAATGTTTAAGGTGAATAATGTTAGCTGTATATTGACACTCTGCTTGTAGTTTAATCTAGTATTGTTGAATACAAGTTTATTGCAACGGTCATTTAAAGGGCATTCTATGCGCTGTGGGTATTTTAAGATATTTCTAACATCTAGCAATACGTCTATGATTCAGAAAATTCGAAATATGGAACATTTGAACGTACTGAATAGTTAAGATTAAACATTTCTTAAAAATCATAATAATGGTATTTCCTTTCACTTTTTTTCACGAATACGTGATTATTTAGGTTTATAACAATTAGTAAATGTTTTCTGATTCTGCTATATTCGACCATGCCCAGGTATATAGTCTTATATGAAACACTAATGACACGTTACGATTCTGCTATATTCGACCATGCCCAGGTATATAGTCTTATATGAAACACTAATGACACGTTGCTTCCGACAAATCTGTGCCACCTACTGTATATCCCTTTATGCTATGGTCATGTTCAACAGACAGGAAATATGTTGTATAGTATTTGTTTTTCAAGGTTTGGTAGTTAAAGTGATGATGTATGATGTACAATGTACATCATACATCATCACTTTCAGTATCAATCCTTGTACATTGTACAACGATGACAAACAGTCTGTTGTTCAGACCACATATCATATACCAAATTGACCCTGTGAAATCCTTACAACACATACCAGACATGTGCTGAAAACCACTCTTTCATCATTATATTTCTGCAGAAAAAAAAATTATGAAAGAATATCACAAAGAAATCTTCAAAAAGTTTGCCATTTTAACTTTCTGAAATAACAATATTTCATTAAAATAATTAAAAACGTGAGACATTTGTATTCACTGCATATCTACATAGTTTGTCCCTGCAGTAGGTGCACACATTTTTAAGTGCATTTCACTTTAAAAGTGGCTTTGTGAATTTGAGTGGGGCCCTTATTTCTTCAATATTAACTTATTCTTAACACTCCAGGAAGGTAATTGCCATTGGAATTTAAACTTCAATGCCTGTCTCTCCTAGAGGGTAATTGCTATAGGCATCTTATATAAACATATGTGATCCATGGAAGGTTACCACTGGGGTACTACATGGGTTTTTCTAGCACCGTTCTTGTTTATTGTACTCATTAAATATCTGAGGAAGATAGCAGCTGAGAAAAATTACTCTGGTGTAGTTACCTGTGCCTGTCAGTCAAGGTGACACCCAGCTCAAAGCAAAAATCTTTAATGATCTGAGGTTTGCTGGCGATATCGTCATGCTCGAGTTATCTATCTAAAATGCACAAATGCAACTTTTTAAAACAGCTGAAGCAGCTAAACATCTCGTCATCAGTGTCCATGACCCGTCAATCACCGTCGACTGCAATTACCTTGGATATATGCCCTATAGCATCAGCGACCTTACCAGACGGAAAGCTCTCGCATTAGCTGCTATTTGGAAACTGGAAAAGATTGTGAGATCTCCATCGAAACCAAAGTTAGGCTTTTCAACACAACATATGTGACGATGCCCTCTACGGATGTGACCTTTAACCTTTGGGTACTCTATATCAATATGTAGAACAAGATCAATGTTATTCAACATCCTACTACAGGGTCATGTTGACATTTAAACACCTTTAACTCGTGAGCAATGCACGAATCTTTGAAATTACAAACACCAATCAACTTATTGTCACTGAAGGGCAGCTCCAACTGCGTTTCTTTAGACACATCCAAAGGATGCTAGACGATGAACCATACTGGTGATATGCTTTCATTGTTTCCCCTCATGGCAGAATGAGACCAAGCCGAAGAGTACAAGTAAACGCAGCTGTATGATGATAATGATAATGATGATGATGAATGCCTTAAAGACTTCTGAAATCGATATGTTATTTTCAAAATAATGTTATAAAAGATGAAAAAATTATATACAGACATTGCTGCGGCACGTAAATTCTAGTAGCTGCAAATACATATAGATATTTATATGTTTATTGAGCAAAAGTTAAACATGACCAGTGAACACAGAACAAATAATTAATCTCGTCCATGTTTTACTCATTAGATATTTAAAGTGAAATACAAAGATATAACACTATATGTGCATCTAAATCAAGAAGGAAACAGCGAATCATGTCATTTTCATGAATCTAACATAACTAAACTAGGCTTGTTGTTCATTTAACATTAATTATTAAAGTTTAATAATCACAACACATTTCCGGGGATATTTTCAAAGCACTGCATAAAAAATGTTGTATGCATAATGCATTTGCAACCAATCTATATAGAGGAACGTCTATCACGTTTTAATTACTATGTTCTACTATATTGAGTGGCATATCTCTGTCAAATATCTAGGAATGAAGCGTTCATTCCATCAACCACTACGGAGTTTCAATCACAAACAAATCGTCTCATCCAGTTCTTAAATAGGAAAAGTGTACAAATGCACATCTAAACTATTCCTCGCTCAAATCACTTAGAGGCAAGGTCGTCTGAAGTAGGAGAATGATATTTTATACCATTATCCACGTCTGTGGTTTGTCCCTGGCTGGTTATTGCGTTAAATGGCCTGTTCAATCATACCTGTTGATATAACATTACACGCCTAACTTGGTTTACATTCTTTATAAGGACATTCACATTTCTCATCGATTCCATATCATATATTAAGCATTGTTATTGCATTAAATGGCCTGTTAAGTTCTAACTGTTGATATAACTTAACATGAGCAGTACATAGTCTAATGAAACGTCGTAGTTGGTATTTCATGTCACTAGGAAAATGTGACTTGCATCTTTTTTTACTTTTTACTTTTTTAATTATATCTATTCATCTTTTGCCTCCTTTTTTATCAAGCCAACGTTACTATTTTGATTATTTTACCTTCTGAAGACTTCACACAAAAAATTGAAATCGTCATCTTAAATACAAAGGACTTACATTTGCCTGAAGGATGTAATAAGGATGATATTTGCTTAATTTTGCTATTAAAAAGCTCTTTTTCTAATATGGCTCACTCTTTGTTATCCGTCATTTTCCTTTTTGCTGTTTTACACCTGTCCATATAGCCATTACACCAAGTTATATTCCTTGCCATCCTGTACAATGACTTAATCATCTTATTAGATTTTATTATGCCCACAATCGTTGCCTTTAACCACAAAGTTATGAAAATATTTTGAAAAAATCAACGACCATTTCCTTTGTACCTGTACTCTCATAAAATCAATCTTTAATGATTAAACCAATTTTTAAAATTCTTATAATAGAAGTAGGTCTGGTAATGCTTCAATTTATTAAATCACTCAAACACCTAAGGCATGTCATCCATGTGCATTGATTAAAGTAGTTTGTTAGGCAAGCGGGCAGCCATATTAAGATATAAAGAGTGATTGTTGTTGGGTAACACATACAATGAACTTATGAACTAAAATTATGAGGAGAATTACAACATGTGTTGGAAAACTTACACAACTCTTTTGTCTTTTTTTTTTTGCTTTTGTTTCTTTTTTTATGTATCAAGTGATTTTGAGCAAATACAATTCTCTAGTACCGAGAAAACAGTAAATGATTTTTATCTTTAGTTATTGTTCGGGGGCAAATTGCTTCAACCGACCACTTATAACATTGTACTGAGATCAACAAAGGTCCTTAATCAAACACATGACATAGTTTTTGTTCAAATAAAGTCTAATGGTTTGGCCTTAATATTAAGATGACGAATGTCTAGTCTGTGTCGTATTCAGTTTTGATTCGTGACTGAAAATACAACACTATAAAACACTTTCAATTTTTACCTGGTCACACCATTGATTAGGTTAACAGACACTGTAATATTTCCATTTGACGTTTCACTTTAATCATTTTTGTAACACTCTCAATGGAGGACAACTAATATTCAATACTTGGTTGAAAAAAGTATTGGAGGCATCCCAGTCCTTTGGCCATTTAGGTAAACTTCTTTTCCTGTAGATTCCAATATAAACTAATTCAATTTGCCATGCCATATAAATGCACATTCTCCTTTGGGAGCGTATACTCTGAGGAACTATATTGCAATGTCAATACCTCTTTAAATGAAAGCACATACGTGTTTGTTCAACCATTAACCAAGTTATTAACCCATATATAATATTTAGAAGGGGCTAATACATAAAAGGGGAAAAGAAATAAAGTTTAACAAAAACAATGAGCTTGATCAAATATGAACATGAATTGCTGTGTAACAATTAGAACACGAGTATAACTCTATTGATACAGAGGTTTTAAAAAATCGATGATAGCCTGCGGCTCAAACTACTATACCATATTTAGTCTTACTTATAGTGTAGATTATAAGTAAACCCACATTCTACACCATTTAACAATCATTTCCATATCTGTTGGCAAAATTATAACATATTTGTTGAGAAATTGATAATTGAAGAGATTAATTAGGATTATCAGGCTGATTGGAGACAAATGATTTCCCCTAATTGAAAGCACAATTGTCATGATGTTTTCATATGGTTGATAAAAAATCATTTAGAGATCATAGAACTATAACGTCTAAATTCTATATCGATTTTTTTTAATGCCTTAAGAACTTTATGGTTAATTAATGTTAGCATGTTATTTAATTTGAATTCTCTCTATTATCAACATGAGCTTTATTTCAGCCATTCATCTGTTCATAAAAAATCAATACGTAAAACATTTGCGTCATTTCAAAAACGGCTCAGAGTACTTATAAATTATCAATACTTTACAACTAAAAACTACATAATGTGAGTATGTAGTGCATCTTAATACAACAATCAATCAAATTAAACATATCGGACAAATCACTTTAGTTGAGGTTTTTAAACAGATTTGTAGATAAACATTATCAGATAAACACCGGTAGTTTATTAAATATTACTGGTTATAAAGCACATTTGTTAAACCATGATCGCGTGAGTACAGACCCCACCTCCTCAAATATAAGTTAGAATCCTCACCCTTGCCCAAAGGAAACTAATATTTTTTTTAGGGAAAAGTATGCCTTCACATTTCTCAAAGAGGACCGCACCAAAGCGTGTATTTAGACGCTTAAGATGGAGACTTGTTGTAACTTGGAGGTTCTAGTATTTTTGACTATTATGTGTTCTTTCAACAATAATTTGTACCAGAGAAACCTCCAAAACTGAAAATTATAATGTAGAATCTACACCAACATTTCATCAATTATACTTTATGTTTAGGCGTTTATACTTTGGTTTAGACGTTTGTTTTCTCGAATTTTACCTTCATCTTGTTTATTAAAACTACTCAAAAATTTTCCCTCGTTAATAATCAAAGCACACAGTGAATTACGACCATATACTAGTCATGACTGTCTCAACAAATTTAATTTATCCGTTCGTGAATTACAATTATTAACAGTTCGTTGACCATCTCAACAAATAAACATCACGATGCTCATCTGTCTTCATCTGGTGAACAAATTGTTTTCTTAGTGACTGTCCATTAAAACTTTCCAAGAGAAAACAGGGTTCAATGTAAGGACTAGCAGTAAGGTACTAATGCAACAAGGCAGATCATTGACATAAGAACCCAAGTGAGTAACGCCAGTTTGACTTGAGTATGCATGTTCTTCTATATAGAGGTGAAGGAAGTTTTCCCCGAACATATTCCTCATATAAAGTGATAGATTTAGGACAGGGTTTGTACCACCGAGCTGTAAAAACTATAGATAACTCTAAAGCGGGGACTCGTCTGTAACGCACGACGACACGCGTTGCAGCACTTATCTAAGTTATTACCCACAATGCTACAGATATTGGGTGTTTTGGGAACCAATCGCAAGACCATAATGAGATTTTACAACAACAAAAGGCTGTTTTGGCATTGCTTTTACATGTTTTAATAATATGTTTCATTATTATTATTATATTTCATTTATTCCCCAACTATATTCATTATTCAGTAGAATCATAATCATTTCAACCAACATGATGATTTTATCACCATCTTGATTCCCCATGCCGACTTCAGAAAACGTTCGAACGCACAGAAACCGCCGGCCCTTGGTTTGTCATAAATCACTGCAAGGCCTTAAAACATGTTGTGATAAGAGTCTGACTGTACACAATCATATCAACAAGTTACCCGACTAGTTCCTATCAAAGGTGTAACTTTAAATCTGCTTAGAAATCAACATCACGTTGCGGTGAAAGGATAATTTAGAACTCTAAAGTACCCACAGGTGAAGAACTTTAACCAGCTTCAAGAACTAAAGAAGGTAAAGTATATTCAACCCAGCGGCTTCTTATCGTGATTAACCTTTCCTGACTAGATGGTCTTAATTTCATACTTGAGTTATACATAGAATCCATATACATTTTCATATGGCATGAGATGGCCATGTTTAAAGATATAGGAAACAATTTCTTCATTAGTAAGAATAATTAAAAACAAGCATCTAGTCACGAGAGTAGCAAGTATACTGTGCACATGAGCATGGCCTGGTAAATCTGTATGGGGGCTCTAAAAACGTTTTTCAACAACCGACACCCGTGTTGATAAAAAACCAAAGCACCTTTCTGGACAAATTGTAGGGATGGAAAGCACTAGTGATACAATTAATCATAGGATGGCTACTTATGCTCAATGGGTTAACATGTTGAGAAAGTTAAACTATCATATCGATGTTTTAATCCTTATGCAGCAAAACCTTGAAGCTACCACAACTAATTGACTACATAATCAAATTAAAGCCCTAAAAGTTAGTTACTCTCATCCAATTCAGCATTACTTTCTCAACGGATGTAATGTAATGGTTCTGTGTTAACAGGTGACCAATACGCCAACAAAGACATGAATCATTTGGACTAAACAGCTTGTAGCTCCTAGCTTTATAGCCTCAAGCAAGGATAAATTGTCTCGTTAAAGCCCTAATACACCGAATGATTATAGCTCACTGATTTACAGCTTGACACACTTCAACAAAAACCCTACTGACTATAATAGCGTCTTCTATCCAATGCACCAAAATATTTCATCTAACTGAACTAATCTTTAATCTATTAACATTAACAACATTCTGGGAATATATTCAAGACAGGCACGTAGCAAATGGGTGGCATGGTTGGACAATGCCAGAGGCCCCGAGCTCAAATGGGTCCTGAGAGAAAAATAAATAAAAATGTAGAGGAAAGAAATAAAGAAGAGAAGGTAAAAATGTTAAGAACAAAATATTATACATTGAGAGGCAGTAATATAATCATTAAATGATTTGCGGGGCCCCGAGTGGAGGCTCAATGTTTTTTAAATAAATTCAATATCGTCCTTGAAATGGGCCCCGTGAGCATATTCGGATCATTTGAGGTGGACCCAAGACGGGGGTGTGAGCTTATTCCTGTCTTGAAATGGGCCTCCCAAATGAATCATCAAATCATTACTAGAAATGACCCAGCGGAAGACCAATATTATATCATTACATCCCGTTCTTGAAAGTGCCCCGAGAGAATCATTAGAGAATGGCTCCGGGTAGAGGCCCAATTTTATCTCATAACATTGCTTTTAAATGGCCAAGGAGAATCATAAAATTATTAGAGGTAGGGCCCTGGGTAGAGGCCTAATGTGATACATTTTATTTCGTTCTCGAAGGGGACCCCGTAGAGAATCAAACAATCATTTTAGGCGAGGTCCCGAGCAGAAAACCAATGTTATGTTGTCACATGCTTTGCTTGAAAGGTGCCCAGTAGATCAATTATGCTGGGGCCCCGAACAGAGGCCCAATGTTATCTTGTCACATTGCTGTTTGAAAGGGGTCGGAGAGATCATTTTTCGGTGGGCCCCTAAAACGATGCCCAATGTTATTTATATAATTACATTTCTTTCTTGAAAGGAACCCCTGAACATGCTGAAAGAATCGTAAAATAATTGAGGTAGTCGGATGCTCTGCGCATATGTCCAATGTTTTTCTTGAAAGGGGCCCGGCAAAAACATAAAATAATTTCAAGTTAGGACCCTTGTACATTGTTTCTTTATATTAATTACTTTCTTAAAAGCCCGAAAGCCGCACCCCAGTAAGTATTATCACATATAACCTTCAAGTTGATGACGATGGTTTAATGAATACAATATGAGGTAAATACTGATAGCATCAATTTTAAACTAAACAACATCTTCACCATTATCATCGTCATAATGATGATAATATTGATGCAATCTGGATTATTACGTGCAGCGTTAACAACATCACGTTGGTGGTGGGCGTGTGGGGTGAGTGGAGATAGGTCCGGTACGACAAGTACCATTATTACTAGGGGCCCACTGCGCCTCTTTATCATTGGCCCCCAACAGCCTCGCTATGTCACTGATTCCAGACCTCGGGAAAATTCGTTTCCCCTCTCCCCTGCACAATGTTGAATGGCATCAATGTTTTCATAGTATTTCAAAGGTTCCCAACATTATAGCTAAATGCAAAAACAGTAGACTAACAGTCTCATCAAAGCCTTAATTACCTATTGTCTTATTTGAAACACATCGAAAAAGATTGATACAGCACCCGATTCATCCAAGTCATAGTCGTTTTATGATTGCATTGGGCTATTCCAGAAATTAATGACATGGGATTCCAAAATTGTTTACCCAATTTTGTCAGTGGGAAATCCCAAATTAAATCAACCTTTTTATCACTCGCAGGGGTAAAGAAGACATGAGAATTCAAGAATTCCTAAAAAAAATTAACTGATTTCAGTGCAAATTCCCAAAATATTTCCCGCTTTTAGCCAAAATAGTAAAGAAGACAACGGAATTCCCAAAGTTTTTCAATGAAAAGGTACTTAACCCTAAAAAAGACATGAGAATTCATTTGCCATTAATTTCTGGAATAGCCCATTAGACACACCAAACAAAATTACAGTTGTACTTAACATCTTGAGTCTTATGATCTAGCTATAGGATATTATTCAATCTGAAACTTTGAGTGTATCACGTTTAACAAAGTCACACCAAAATGGATTTTTTCCAAGTCCCAATGGTTTTGTTAACCGATCCCAATGGTTTTGTTTACCGATGGCCAACCCAAATGGCAAGAGTCGTTTGCACTGAACAGCTTGTGCTTTATGTAACAGGGAAGGATAAATGACGTTCATTATCAGAGTAAATTTGCTTTGCTGGAGTTTTACAGCTTTAAGGACATTAAATGCCCCGTGGCGAATGAAACGTTGACATTCTGTGATCACAACGGTGTCATCCATCAACAATAGCAAATGGTAGTTCCATTACTACTAACGACCTGTGGTGTCGAGACTTGTTCTGCGGTTAGGAGCGCACAAGCAGGTAGACAGTAAATGGCAAATATACAATTTATTTTTAAATTGGAATTGTTTCATGGATGTTGTTGTGTAATTGTGTAATACCTAATTCAGTGTTTTATTTATATAATTAACTATGAATTCGAGAAGTTTAATTAAATTATTTTAATCTGAAATTAAACAGAACATTCAGTAACAACATAATATATAACTCAAGCAAATGAAGTCACACATTGATAACTACTAAATACAATTGATGATTAACATGTGTTAGTTTAAAATGCTAACAAACAAATTAGATTTCTTTCTGCTGACGACTGTTATAGACATGATTAATTTACATACTTATTTTACTCAAATATTAGTGCCTAGCTAACTAAGTACAGTAGTATGCTCCTATATATTAAGGTACTAACATGAAAGTTTTGCAGTAGC
>JAUMTS010106555.1:0-10277 GCA_032273385.1 Ophiopholis aculeata | reverse complement strand
TTTTTACCCGCGTGCCCCCCGGGCTCAAACTACCTAATTTTGAAAGTTACATGAAAATATGTACATTGCGTTTTCTTGAAAATTGTAGGACTCAATTGAAAGTGTTCATTTCA
This sequence comes from Ophiopholis aculeata, assembly GCA_032273385.1. Taxonomy (NCBI): domain Eukaryota; kingdom Metazoa; phylum Echinodermata; class Ophiuroidea; order Amphilepidida; family Ophiactidae; genus Ophiopholis; species Ophiopholis aculeata. The sequence continues at coordinate 10,164 of JAUMTS010106555.1, read as the reverse complement.
ATGTGCTTTTAAAATGCATCTAGGGTCAACACACTTTTCTCACAATTCACTGGGAGGTCAAAATGAACAATTTAATCACTAAATTGTTGATGCATAGGTAAAAACACTGACCTACCCCGAGGATGCTAATTTCTTGTCAAGCATAATCAATTCAAGATTTTTAATGGTTTTTACTTTTTACAATTTTACATACAGAAAGCGTAAAATACTAGTAGTACCGGTAGTCAATGAATTATCCCAGAAGAATATTCTCACCATCACACCATAGGTGACAAGTAGAAAGACCTACAAAAACCTAGCTACGACCAATTCTGACGTTCCCAACCACGAAATGGTTTGCACAGTAATTATGTAAGTATTTTGCTACAATTACGTTTTAGACCTATTAATTTGCGGTTCAGAAAGACGTTCAGAAGGAAGCTAAACACAACTTGGCAAATATATTTTTTTAAAGCCGAAGCCCCTAAGGTACACTGATTGATACTGAAACAAAATTAGTTCCCTCTACTGTGTCTACTACTGTGCTGTTGACACTGACTGGTCAGTGGATTAAATTGTATCATTATTTAAGTGTACTCATTAGACATATTATGATCTAGCGTAATGTGACATTGTGTCCTTCCGTTACCAGGATTTGTCCTTTCGTTACCATCAAAAAGTAACAGAAGAACACACTATTAATTATTTTTTAATTAATTAAAAATTGTATTTAAAACATGAAATAAAATAAACTTAAAAATTGGAATCTTGAAAAATGTCAACCTGATTTCAATATTACAAGCCTACCTGAACTTGCTTTGCATATTTGAAACTTGTTCTGTGACGGTTCAATTTTTATAATTCGCAAAGTAAAACAATGTACCTATGCAATAAAAATGTGTACTTTTACTTGGGTAGGGTGTATATTTTTCAAATTCTGTCACTTTAAGTGCAAAAAGACGCGTTTACCCAACATGTTAGCCATGTCACGCCAAGGGCACCCAACCTTCGACGCATGGCCATATTAGGAAATGTTTTAACTTGAAGAATTCAAATCTGGCATATAATTTCACGTCAGGGCCTGGGGTATAATAGGCCCTGCCAGGTAGCATTATGACAATCTTCAAACTTTTTTACGACACACTGTTTTGGGCAAAATTGGCCTACTTTGGAACACAACATCACAGGGCTTCAACCCTATTTTACAAATAGTGCTTTTTTGGAATCTTTGGATAATTTCCTTTAAAAAAGATTGTATAGTATAATGCTGGGGTAGTTTCAATACTACTGTAATCCAGTAAATGTGCGAGGATGTAATTTTAAGAAATTGTTAAACTTTCTCATCACAAAAGGGGTTCCCACCTTCTAAACTTTTACATTTACTGGAAATAAGGACGAGTATGGACTACCGTATTGATTACTCAGCTGCTCATGAATATTTGCTTAGATTGACCAATCAGAAGGGTGGAATCATTATTAACTGTAAATTTATGTTTGATGTATGACTTGGTATTTGGCCATTTAACGTCAGGTGTGGACTTCAATATATTTACCCAACATTATACAACCATGTTATCAATAATTTATTTTCCGTCAGCCGCAATCAATTCAAGATTATTACTTATAGTTTTTACATTTTACAATTTCATACATATTGCAGACAACTGAATAGAATGAATTTCCCCCCGGAAAAGATATGTGACAAAAACTGCTGTGTCTTAATCAGATATCACCAGGCCAACATTCTCAACTGCTATTGTGTGCACTGAACAGCAAACATGTAAGTACTCTGTAAAACAAGTTGAATTTAAGGCAACTTTCTTTCGCAAATTGCCAATCACAGTATTTTTGTGACAATTTCATTTCTTGTTGTAGAAATTTGTCACAATGTATTGAAACATTTTAAAATTTGAATTTTGCTGCTATTTTTACAATAAGGATGTTTATAGATGTGAATGGAAAAAAAAACATGGATACATTACAAGACAGAAATTTTAAATCCTGTTTCTGTATACTCTACTATTTCATGAATGTGTTACTTTTCAAAAACTCATTTATAACATTGATGGACAGATTTGTTTTAAAACTACCAATGGTGTTTGTAGGGGTAATGATTACAAAATTGGCATTCCATTTGAACTTTCTTCATTCTTATTTTAAAAGAAGTCAAATTAATTAATTCACTAGCAGTTAAACTGGTCTATCTTCCCAAAATGTTTAGTTTAAATCTTATTGATTCTAGGGTGAAAATTGTTCGCTGAAAAACTTTAACCCAAATCACCAACTTTTTAAGTAAAAAATCTATGGAAACCTTATTAAGAGTCTGTACCTGTAATAATGTACAATTTTAGGGGGTTGCTGTGTCTAACAACCCTGGGTCCTCAGATCAACTTCTAAAAAAATTTAAACTTTGACCTCCGTAATCTAAGTGTGCCAACAGGATCCCACCTAACTTTCACCTGAGTACTTATATGTACAAATGGCTTTGAGTTCTTTCATAAATATGATATTTACTTGATTGGGATCTTGTTGGTGCATCAAGTTAAAAGTTCTTAAAAACTAGACAAGGGTGCTCTTTATAATGGAATCAAGTCAAAGTAATGTGATGCGCCAATGAGATTCCAATTTGTTCTTCACTTTTGGTATGTACCCAACTAGAGATTTTACAGTACTATGTTTTCCTGAAAGCTGGACACTTTGCCCCCCTGTCATCTCGCCCCCTACATTTGATATGCTACAGTTAATCGCGATGTTGTACGTTTCAGACCAAGTCTCAGTCTCAAGACCTGATTTTGAAGTCTTGATCTTGGTCTCGGAACTTAAGATCTTGGTCTCAGACCCTTAATATTAGTAGTTAAGATTCCAAGGCAAATTTTGCTCACCATTTTTCTACTTATTGGATGTTAACTAGGGTGTGAATTGAAGTTTTAAAAATTAGGGTTCAGACTAAAGAGAAACCGAACTAGTACCGCGTTTACACTAGAGGCAAAAGTCGTAATCGATTTCATTTTTTTTTGTCAACAATGGCTTTGGACGACTTATGATTATCATAAACTAATTCGAGTTGTGGCTGTTTACACTGCGGCGACGATTCTGAATTCGCATTCAGAAACTAAATTCAAATGTCCCGGGACATGTACGGCCACGGGTCATGCGTCATGCTTGGTAAACACATGAATTCGATACGACTTTTGTTTACACTGAAACAAGTCGTCTACCAATTACGACTTATTTGAATTCATTTGAAATGAATATGGTAAAAGTCATCTTTCAAATTCAACTTTTTGAATTCGACGCGAATTCGACCTAATGCGAATTCATTCAACCTGCACCTGTTTACACTTATCAAAAAAACTGAAATCGCATACGACCCACTAAAAAAAAGTGAATTCTATTACGACTTTTGCCTAGTGTAAACGGGGTATAAGTCTTTACTTCATTTCATGCCCTAGTGAGCATTGAATGAATACAAAAGAGTGAGCAAAGGTTCATATCAAATATTTCGTATCAATTGAACTGGGGGCGAGATGACAGGGAGGCGATAGTGCAAGCAGGCGACGTGTCCTGTTACTGTTGTCCTTTTGTTGGGATGAGCTTGGCGCACATTGTTTCACGCACGGGAAATGCATTAGTTTTAAGGTTTTTTTTAACTTTAATGTTGAATTATTTAACGACCGAACCGAAAGTGTTTAGAACTTTAAAATTGGCTGTATTATATTGTTATGAAAATGAATCACTACCTTTTTTAAGAAGTTGATCTGAAGACCCATGAATCATTATATATGGTACATTCTTACAGGTATTGAATAATTTTAAATATACTATCAAATTTACTACACATCACCCCCGTACATGTTCGAAATCACCTTCGGAGGCTTAGGTTATTATGAGAGCATTTTCAGGCTAAATGCACGTAACAGAGATCTGTATCAATTAAGCCAAGTTGAAGGTCCTGAAGCACTATTTATTTAGTAGAATAAATACTAATTATGCAAATAGTTAATCTTTCACTTGAGGTGGCTGAGCAATAAAACAATTCATTGCCTCAACCAGGAATCAAACCTGGAACCTCCCGAATATAAGGCAGACTCTCTCTATGCTATTTCAATCTAAAGGCCTACATCAGTTCAATTCTAATAGAATGGCAGAGAAGTAAAAATTATATTTCTAGTGAAATAAATATGATAAATGATTACTTTGTTCTCAGGTAATAATGTGAGTAACTATGAGAACTAAGTAATGATGTTTACTAATATAACTGAAAATTGAAAAAGATAAATTATAAACATTTACATGATTTTTATCTTTTCCCACTCTTTTACAGTTAATGAAGAGAGATCAGCAAAGACACAACTTCTGATGAATTCATCAAGGAATTTTGACTATCATGAATCGGTGTGTTGGATCCTAGAGACTGTAGCTATGCCAGCATGCAGTTCCAGTCTCCAGAAGATAACAATCATAACATTTATAAAGCTTGCTGATGACATGTGGAAGAAAGAGAAAAATTGAAGCAGTCAACATTTATATTTAAAGGATGTGCCGATTTCAGCCTATAATCTCTCTGGGCCGCTTTCAACATCAAGACTGCAAGGTTTAATTTTGCGATGTAACAAACATATAATGAACTTGTTACCCGAGAAGACAGGTCATTGAATAAGAAATTAAGAATGTTTATTGATATTATTCAATAAAGTGATGTGTTCAATCTAGACCAATATATATTCTGAGTTGGCTACTCAATGAAAAAAGACGATAAAACAGTAAAAGTTAAGCGGGCCAGTTTTTGAAGTCAAATGTATGCAAAACCAACCACCACAAATTGTTGTGAGACGGTCATGTTAAAATCGAACAGGAAATAAACTTCTGTAATAGGAATTGTGTATACTTTTTGTTGTAACTATTTGTTTTTTTGTTTAATTTCTCAGGATCAGACACATGACCAGGGTTCAAAAGTTACTGGAGATTGGAGAATATATGTCAGAGGTTTTTATTTTAACTGACCTGAAACTGATCCTGACACATAATCTCTAGTCTATTTTACACTCAAATTGTATCAGGAACCTAATTGGGGATTTCCAGAGCTAGTGGGGTTCAACGGTGTTCGGCGTTCGGTTTGGTTTGCTTGCGCAAACATGACTCAACAAAGCTTGAAATTTGTATGTTGCTTGCAATTTTTGCTTGCGCATACTAGTAATATGCTTGCGCAACCTGATATATTTGTGCAACCAATGTATGTACAAGCATTGCATGCACTGTTTGCAAGATTGCAGTGCAAGCTTTCGCAAGTGCTTGCGCAAGCAGATATATTTGTGCAACCAATGTTTGTGCAAGCATTGCATGCACTGATTGCAAGGTTGCAGTGCAAGCTTTCCCAAGTGCTTGTACAAGCTTGCACAAGCTTGTAATAAACCAAATATCAGCACGTACGACCATTTACGACCATTTTTGCGCAAGCACTGCTTATATGTGCAAACACTGGTTGCACTTGCAGGCACTGCTTGCCTTTTACTGATGAGGCTGCAATGCATGCTTGCACAGCAATCACTTGTGCAAGCTTTATGCAAGCATAATAAGACAGATTGCAAGCCTGCACAAGCTTGTAATAAACCAAATATCAGCACGTGCGAGCTTTCAAAAGTGTTTGCGCAAGTTTCCAAATTGCTTGCGCAACCTTTAAATTCCTGGTTGCGCAAGCTTGCATTTATGCTTGCATTATGCTTGCCATATGCTAGTCATTTTCATAAGGGAATGTATTGAGAGTTGTATTTTTTTAAAGTATTACTCAAGAGCATTATAAAAGTATACATTTTTGAAAAGGAGATGAGTCAGAGAATCCATTTTAGCCATCATACGTTAACAAGAAAATCATAACAAGTCATCTTTTTGACCCAAACTTTTCACACAAGCTACAAAAAATAACTTTTGCATAAACAAATGCCCAAATTGTTTGAATATAAACAATGTAAAGACACTTGTCTTAGGTTGGTTTTCCAGTGATTTTCATCTGATCTAATATTGTTTTCCAAAATTGTGACAAAATTGATTTTCTGACTCATTTCCTTTCCAAACATGTATGATTTTGAGTAATAGTTCTAAAATTACAGCACTCAATAGATTCTTGTTAGAAGAACTTTGTTATGTCCCATCTTAACACCGTCCTTTTTCTTTTCTTATCTACTTAGAAAGCCTTATAACGACAGAGCAAGCCATGATCACACTATTCTCCATCAGTTTCTTCACTTTTGATACAACACAACTTCTACGACATCCAGATAAAGCTGCTAAGTCCATGACTGCTCATCATATCGCAACCATAGCATTCCTTTCTTTAACTTTGTATCTGAACGAGGGTGGAACTCTAATTTGCACCATGTTGTTCCTAGGAGAAGTCACCACCCCATTATTACAGCTACGATGGTTTATGCGCTACAACAAATGTTTCGGATTATAGTGTCTTGATTTTAGACATTGTATTTGCCGCAGCATTTATCTCAATTCGACAGATTTGGGGGTGTTATTTAGCATACCACATTTTTATTGAACCAAACCTGAGACAAATTTTAAAAGTTTGTTTTTTAGCAATGTTTTCTGTAAGTTGGGTATTTTCATATATATTATTGGGAAAGATAGAGACAAATTATAAAAAAGTATACCTGCCAGAAAGATTAGCAGAAACCAAGACAACAGCGTGATTCTCATCCAACATTGGGCTATTCCAAATGAATTTGGCATATGCTGGTTCCCTGAGACTTTGGTCTGTCTAAAGAATCACTCCTCCGACCAAAGACGCAGACAGTGGCTAATTTAAGACAGCAGCTGATTGACATAATTTATTTTTAAACTACAATTAGTCAGGGGCGTTTGAATCCATAAGAACACGCCTTATTGGCCTTCATTGCGTCTAATGCCACCATCACGTCGCCAATGCATTACACTCCTCTGCGTGACGCCCGCAAATACTCTCGTTACTAGGATGACATGACCATCACCTTAAACCACTTCGCTGCGTATCCCGTTATTAAAGGGATGAACAGCTTACTGAACTGAGCGTTTAATAAACAGGATACAGCTTTGCAAATGTTCGCTGTAGTCATATTCGTCGCACAGCAAGCCCATTGTAGATACCTAGCTCATCGCATATTAAAACGTTCAGATAAGTATAAGCTATTGTCGGTGCTATTTTACTTTCCTGTTCAATAAAGTATAGAGACATGGTGGAGCATGAAATTTCAGATTTAAAGATGGCGGCTCAGCACAGCCCAGTACATGCTTAAAATAGCTAATAGCAGCGAAGTGGTTAACATCATGCAAAATACTTGTATTGTTAATGAATTTTTGTTCAGTGATTGAAACTATGTGTCTGTGTAAGACACTAGCCACAATTATGGCTAATTTTGATCAGCCAATACCTACTTGGTTGGCCTGAGCTCTAAGGTGAGGTTCTTAGGCAAAGGGAACAAGCCAAATGTGGACCCCTTCCTATGGAAGCTACATGTAAAGAGGACATTTTAGTTGGAAAATGTGGTCAGGGCTCCAAATCCAGCTGCCATTGGGCTACTCCATTTAAAATACACACTCCTGCTATGGAAGATTTACCGTAAGCATTCTACAAGGGGAGTGTGAAACTCAAAAGGTTAAGCTCATTCAGCAAATCTATTTGAAATTAATACACCCTCTGTGTTACATCTTGCTTAAATCTACCACAGAAGGTATAAAAATTTCATGTGGAAGTGTCCAGTGGGCTGGTATACTTTTTAAACATACTCCTCCTTTGAAAGGCTTGCTGTAAATCTTCCATAGGGGGAGAGTGGATTTCAAATGGAGTAGCCCATTTTGAGTCTCTGACCTTAATTCCAGTTGAAAGGTATGGAAGGCACAGTAATTTGTTCAAATTCCAATTTCAGAAATGTAATCAGCGCACTTGAAACCAACATATATATACCAAGATATCCAGAATTTGTATGAGATAATTCTATCCAGTAAAATCAACTTTAAATTTAATAAAACAAATTCCCCATTTCTGTTATCATTGGGTTTTTTTTTCTGACATGAAATCAATTTGTTTTAAAGATGTTAAACTCACATGAATGTCCAGTTGTCCATTTCTTTTGTTTGGTGTTTTTATGCATGTATATATTTATCTATTTCTTAATAGTTATATGATAACCCCTTTGGAAATAAGTTTTTTTTAGCTTAAAGGAGCCCAGTCCCATTTGTTGAACTTTTTTCAAACTTTTTGAGTTTTTGGTACCATAGATTGCTCATATTATTTATCATAGCCCATGCACAACTTTACAGCTGGAATGTGTTTTATTTGGAATATATTAGTGAAAACATGCCTAGTTGTGCTAACCATAATCAGATTTACAGTCAAAATGTATTTTGCCATTGTCTAAAGAATTAGAAGTCTCTTAATTATTGTGTTTGCATGGCACAGGAAAGAAGTTTAAATATTTTATCAATCACTGCGCTTCCAGTGCATGTAGAATTACGCTTATTTATATGACCTTTCATCACAAGAACGTCTTGGCATAGCCTCGGAAAGTTACTCATGACCTTTTTTTAAAGTTTTTAAAGCGTTAAATTACTGCCGGCCCACCCCAACTGCAATTCTAACGTTAGACTGACCCCCCAGAACGAAAAATTTGGCATGTAGTTTTGACAAAAGAGAATTGTGTGTTTTTCAAGTGGTCTTTTATAAATTGCACATTACGGATAGGAAACCAACGGAAAATACATCAAACAGAGACAGTAGACAATTCTTATGTCAAGACATTGATATATAGCACTTTCTGAAAAAGTTCAAATTTTCTATGGGGGATTTTAAAAGGGGATTCCCGATATGATTTCACAATAGTGATATCATTTGAATTAACGTATTTGATGGCTAGGTCAACTGAATTCATATATTCAATTACTTTGTTGCTCCTAAAACCATGACAAAACAAGAATAAACTAATGCCATACTTTATTGTGCTATTTTATTGAAGCGTGTCAAAACTCAATATTGCCATTAATCAAAATCCGAATAATTACATTTTCAAAAGTTCATATATAAAATTCTGATATTGATTAGAAAAAAAGTGATGGCATATTAACAATTCTGGAAAAAAGTATGCATTTAATTGCATGGATCAAGTATAAAAATGTACCATGTTTCTTCGGCTTCTGAGGACCCTCATCCTTTCTCAGATACCATCTGTCTGCGCAAGCACGCACGGGCAGCGGCGCTGACGCGTCCCTTTAATGTTCTCGTTTAATTACCCCTCTCCTCGGTCACCTGGATTCGCCTCCTGATATTTTGTGCATCATGCATACCCCTGAAACGAGGCACTCGATGCACTTTCGCCCACGGGCACCGTGACCCACTGTTACGCCACTGGTGCATTCGTCACTGGTGTGTTAACGTTACCCAACGGAGTATGGCTGTTTTCGAGTGAAAGACATGAGTGGCATCCAGCATGGTGAGACTCCGGCAAACTAGTACAAAAGCTTCTGCAAATGGTTGTTGACACATGCAACCCATTCGCAGTCGAAGCACTAGATAAGTTGGTGACAGAAGATGACAGCCAATTTCTGAAGCGTGTTAATGTTTAGAACTTTGCAGCAGCAAACACAAAGAGAAAATCATCTAGGGAGAAGGTGGCACTAGGAAATATCTGGAGAAGTTTGTGATGCTTTTGGTTATCTGCTTGAGGTTCCACTCGCATATATAATGATAGCACGCAAGTGAAAACAGTCCTTGCTTAAATCAACAAACATATCATATGCTGTTATATATAAGAAGAAACTCATATTTCTGAGAAACGCCTGATATTTGTAACACTTTCATTGAGACAGAAATGTCAAAGAAAACGTTTTTAGTAGCGGTTTTAACCACTTCTTCAATTCAGCTAATTAAAATTTGTTGTTCACACCTGACAAATTGTTGTTAAGGAACATTATATGTGTTCAATTCTGTTGAGAAACCAAATTTATTTTTAAACCCGAGCAAAGTGGAATAGAGAACAACAATAAAAGTATGTATACATATTGAAAGACAATGTTATTGATGAGTCAGGTGTGTTATTTTTGAATATAGTGTATGTCATTTTCGAAATACTGACTGGAAATAGAAGGAGATGCTGAGCATGGTAATCAGTAATTGCTTCAATCCCAACTGGTGTCCCTGTTCTTGGGTTA
>JAUMTS010106444.1:0-10282 GCA_032273385.1 Ophiopholis aculeata | reverse complement strand
AATGTTTGTTTCAGATATGGATGCATGCCACCCTAGCCCTTGTCAAAATCAGGGCACCTGCTCCAAGTCTGATCAAGGCAATGGTTACAAGTGTGCTTGTGCTAGTGGCTACACTGGGACTGACTGTAATACAAGTAAGTATTAGCAATATGAGATTGCCATCAAGATCATTGTGTGCCAGTACAGTGGCTACACCAGGAATGACTGCGAGACAGGTTAGTTTTAGAAATAGGACATTGCTATATAGATCATTATGGCCGAGAGATGCATTCGAGAAAGAGTAATTTTACACAGTTAGCTTACCCTGAAATACTGACGTAACCGTATTAATGGCCAAGTGTATAGAGAAGTGGACGTGTACGCTTAGATACAATACAATGTTTACAGAACAAAGTAAGATCATGCAAAAATAAGAAACTTAGCAGTCAAATACTTGGTTACGAGTGTGCCTGTTTTAGTGGCTACAATGAGATTGACTGTGATACAGGTTAGTGTTAGAAATATAACATTGTGGTTTAAGGATACATTCAAGAATTTTTTTGCAAATCAGAAAAGTATTTTCTCTTTTAACCATTACGTAATCTTATGGACAGGATAAAGTATTTAAATAGTGTATGTTAAGATACACAGCAAATGTACAGAGTATGTTAAAATGAGAGAAGAACAGGGTGTCCAAAAAGTATATGCACTTTTTTGAGGTTTCATATCTCCAAAAGTATTAATTGTTTAACATAGTAATTATTTTGATACAAAGCTTAAGCCTATTGATCACACAACAACCATTATACCATGAACGAATACCATACATTTTAATTTTCTGAACGTCATGTGTGCATTGCCGTATAACCATAGACTGGTGTAATTTGGCAGCTGTGTGCTTGTCCAAACCACGCCGAATTTGCAGAAATGTTCTATTATTTATCCTTTAATGTAAGAAGATACCTCAAAGGATAATCAAGAAAAAAATTGCCGTGATCATTAAAGAAATTATAAAAAATACACAACACTACAATAATACAGCTATTCACACATGGTGATCATAATATAAACATATGCGGCATTACCTGTTTGGTGACTCCTCCTTTTAGTCGGTGTTATTATGTTGTTAGATCACTGATAGGGTGAAGTTTGAGTATCAAAATGATTTTCCAACTCTCCGCTTAATAAATATACTTTTAATTTTACTAGTTTTAGTTTAATTATTCAAGTGTGGTAATTTTACAAAAACTGATTGCCACATGAGATAGGTAAGATTTCGTTTTTTCTATATGTAAAACCGATTTATTTACTATGATCCCCTGTAAAATGTTTGTTTCAGATATGGATGCATGCCACCCTAGCCCTTGTCAAAATCAGGGCACCTGCTCCAAGTCTGATCAAGACAATGGTTACGAATGTGCCTGTGCTAGTGGCTACACTGGGACTGACTGTAATACAAGTAAGTATTAGCAATATGAGACTGCCATCAAGGTCATTGTGTGCCAGTACAGTGGCTACACCGGGAATGACTGCGAGACAGGTTAGTTTTCGAAAAAGGATATTGCTATATAGACCATTGTGGCCGGGAAATGCATTTAATAACTTTAGTAAAAAGAGAGGTACAGGGTGTCCAAAATATATGCACTTTTTTGAAGTTTCATATCTCGAAAAGTATTAATTGTTTAAAATAGCAATTATTTTGATACCAAACTTAACCCTATTGATCATCCAACAACCATTATACCATGAACGAATACCATACTTTTTTGTTTTCTAAACGTCATGTGTGCATTGCCGTATAACCATAGACTGGTGTAATTTGGCATTTGTTTGCTTGTCCCAACCACGCCGAATTTGCAGAAATGTTCTATTATTTCTCCTTTAATGTTGGAAGATACCGCAAAGGATAATCAAGAAAAAATTACCGAGATCATTAAAGAAATTATAAAAAATACACAATACTACAGTAATACAGCTAATCACACATGGTGATCAAAATATAAAAATATGCAGCATTAATTGTTTGGTGACTACTACATTTAGTCTGTGTTATATGTTGTTGGATCACTGATAGGATGAGTTTGATTATCAACATCTTACTATGCAAATTATACTTTTGGAGATATGTAGCTTCAGAAATGGTAACCGACTTTTTGGTCACCTTATATCCCCTAACAAATAACAGTCAAAACACTTTTTTGTTAATTATAAACTTTACAAACAAATTATATTAAACTATTTAAAAAAGTAAAATCTAACTACAAAACACAGCTGTTAAAGACGTGTCATGTACTGTAAGTTAAACTAATATTCCCGTTGTACTAAATATCAGCAACGAATCCAGTTAAACTGTAAATGAAAAGAATGTGGTGTAATTATCCGCGAAAAGAAACCCCCCACTATATTGTGTTAGTTAAATTGTTCTAGTGTGGTCATTTTACAACAACCGATTCCCACATAAAATTGGGCAATTCTTTGCTTGTCCTAACCACGCCGAATATACTGTTAAACTACTATTCCCGCTGTAATAATTTCAGCTTTCATTGTTTGCACAAATCAAACGAAACAAGTAAAACAGTTAATGAAAAGATTCTGGTGATAATTTTACGCGAAAAGAAACCCCCACAGTTTATTTGTCAAGTGTGTTCATTTTACAACAACCCATTGCTACATAAAAAAGGTAACATTTCGGTTTTTCTTTAGTTAAAACTAATTTATTAACTTTGGTCCTTTGTAAAATGTTTGTTTCAGATAAAGATGCATGTGATCCCAGCCCATGTCAAAATCAGGGCACCTGCTCCAAGTCTGATCAAGTCAATGGTTACGAATGTGATTGTGCTGAAAGTACTAAAATTGATTTACATGCTGATAACCTGTACCAGTTGTCGACTAAATTTTTCCGAAAAAAGGTCAAAATCGCATATTTGTCAAAAAACTTAATTTTTGGTCTTTTTGATGCAAATTCAAAATTTAAGAAAAATAATTGCTAGACATATATATTAAGTTTCCAAAAAGAATAAAATATCAACATAATAAAATAACACATTAAAGTAAGCCCAAAACATGTGTTTTGATGATCTCTCAAAAACCGTGGTTTTAAACAAAACTCTGACGTCATCAATGTGTTTGGCAATACCGTTCTAAAAATGTATACTTTTGTTTGGTTTAGATCAGCGGTTGCAGAGTTATAGCTAAAACCATGTTTAAAATTATTGCATTTACTCCAACTTTAAAAGTTTGTTTGCACTTAACTAAGACGACGAAATACCACTTCTTTCAAAATAACATATAGTTTCAGTTTCGTGTGGCCTATTTTCATGATCTAAATTTTTTTTCAAAAAGCTTAATGTAAGTTGCACATAGCGGTTGAAAAAATCATGTCATATTTAGTTATTTTCATGGTCAAAACAAATAATCAATTTTGGGATTTTTGGGTATAAATTTTTCTGGGTCAACCTGTATTTCAGTTGCACATCAAATGATGTTATTACAAAGCTGCACTCGTATACCCAGGAACCTTTTAAGTACAAAACAACTATTTTTAAAAAAAATCTAAAAAGTTAAGAAAATTGTCAAAAATCAGACAAAGGTGTGATATTAGATGCCCAAATTACCAAATCATTCGGTCCTTGCGCTCTCACAGATGTTAGTTAATAAGGTATGTGGTCTTACCCCAAATCACACACCATACCACCTGCTGGTAATAGTGTTACACTATTTTAATTTGTTTGGAATGCCAAAAATTGTGCCAACCAAGGTTAGTACAAGATAACATCAAGTGATCATATGGGGAATAAAACTACACAAGTCCTATCAGTTTTCTTCCACATTGGTTCGTTTTGTAAAATGACATCACACAAGAGCTTTTAAATTGAGTGAAATTTAGTACTTTGCCACTGCGGAGGGGCATTTGATAAAATCCATGTTGACGTCATCAAGGAATGTCTTTTACAGAAATTTGATTAGTTTTATTTTTGAGGGTAATGCTCCGAAGCAGTTCAAATGGATGTTTGAGACATCTTATAATATTTTTGTGAGGTGCTGTAAGTTCCTTGACGCAAATACTGTATATCACATTTTGTCTGCTCATTTAATTATTTCTACCACAAAGTTTGATGCTGATAAAAACACCATTTGACAAAGTATATCCAACTCTAGCTGTCAAAATAAGATATATAAGGATATATATGTAGGATAGAGTTAAACAGACAATCATGCAGATTGAAATTTTTAATCAAACTTGGAAAACACAGTAAACATATGTAATTATCACTTCTCCAAAAATTGTTTATATACATGTGTAAAAACGACTATACTTAAAATGATTGGAGATTGGCCTAATTGGCTGAAAGCGGTATAGTTTTTGATACGATTGACTAAATCAGAAATTATTTTTTCTTTGTAAAATTTATGAAATAGTAATTTGTCATTGTTTAAGATTTCGAATGAGCATGTATTGATTTCTCACAAAAAATCACTCAACTTTGAATGTACTTTATTTTGAATCATACTGTAGTAATCAATAGTATTACATTGAATTGAAATGTATTTCGTATATTACATTCCTGAATGACAAAGCAGCAGCAGCCCCTGCCAAATTGATAGAAAATACCACCACTGCAATAAACAGGTTATTAATGTTCTGAAGCATACATCAAAGGGGGACAGATTTGATAGCAAGCTTTGTTGGCAAATTCCAAAGTTATTGTCTACCTTGATGAACAACTGACAAAAAGCTACTGGAAGATTTCTATAACATTTTGTTACAAACTTAGCAACACAAATAAACAAAAGTAAGCTATTACAATTAAAAGATTTTATCAAAAGCTTTAACCAACATTGTAAACATGGTTTGAAAAAACATTGAAAACAATTTAAAGCATAAAGTCTGCTACTAGCTCATAGTTTCAAACCATTTGACATTTACATAAGAAATTACATTTGATTGATATGAACACTAATTTTCTAGCCATTTAATCCATAACTATAACAAGTTTTCATTTTGAGTAAATTTCATACAGTGAAGTGAGTGTAACCTTTCAGGAGATATAGGCCATCTTACACCAACACAATCAATACCATTTGGAATGAGATTTCTTCAATATTGGTATACAAGAAACATAATACTTATGTCACCACAAAAGCAACCTGTATTTTGAAGACACCCTACAACTGGAAACAAGATATAAACCCTGGTTCACCAGTTTGCTGCCAATTCAGGCAGATGAATGGTGTTAATTGTGGCAGTTCTTGAATACCTTTATATTTTTTCAGGTGAATTTAAGATTGCAGGATTATTTCTGATTTTAATCATTAAAGGTTCAGATTTATGCTCTCAGCTTCAAACTTACAGGTGAACATGACTGAATATTTGTTTTTTGCAAGGACATTGTGACAAACTTATACACCAGCAATAATATTTTGATATGTCTATGCATGGCATGAATCTGTGCTTAGAGTGTATCTATTTACTAGCAATTTGTTCACTTGCAGCATGAGTTAAGCAAGGTTTTGATAACAAAACTAAAGCCAAATTTTGAAAGCAGGAAGACACCAAAGTTCTCAGAGAAAAACCTGTGAAAATGGGCTGGATCAAAGAAACGTATTCACATAAAGTCACAGCCAAGCGTTTTACAAATATAATTGTATGGGGAATCAGAAGCTGATTAAGCCTGATATTGTAATCAGATTCATTGACATGATCTAGTGAGATTAAATACTGGCAGCAAATCAGTTTATTCCATTCAAAAAGACAAAACAATCAGTGTTTTAATTTTTGTAATCTAAACTACTGACTAATAAATATTTTTAGATAATCAAACTTTAATAGGATATTCATTTTATTGCCCTAGTCCAGGCCTTCTCAAGTAAAATGTATAAAGCACCAGTTTGGAAATGTTAGTAAACAAGAAGCGCCACTATCCATGCGAGCGGAGTGAGCAACGGGTTGGGTCCAGGGGGCAGTACTTTCTTTAAACTTCTGGGTTTGAGCTATCTCGAGAGGTCTAGGAGAGCTTTTTTTTACTCCAAAAGTAGCTCTCATAGGCCTCTCAAAATAGCTTATTTATTTAAACCAGCAGCTTAGATAGTGGTGCTTCTAGGTCAAAGTTTAAGAAAATTAAAATTTTGAGAAAATATGGTACAAAAATAGAATACCCATCAGTTCATGACCACCTACTGCTGGAAAGTGGTAGGAGAAATTGTTGTGAAATAATATTTTTTTTAAATCCTCTTTTTTTCGCTTTAAAAAAACTGAACATTTTCTGGGCGCCACTTTGGGCATAGATTGTCAAATCTATGCTTTGGGTGACTCAATGCCCCATAAGTGGTGAGCACACCGCCAGTTGAGAAGGCCTGCTTTAGTTTGACCTAAGATAGTGCCTAGAGAGATGTGCTGTCCTTGGTATGATTGAAATTATTGATTCCAAAATTGCTGCAAAGATGTGAACATATGTTCATTGATTTTACCAGTTAGAAACAACTAAAATGGGACAAATTCTTAATGTTGTTTTGTCTCTAGCCGAACAGGATCTAATTCTGGCACTGCTGTTATTTTGCCTCTTTAATTGCAGACAGATGGCTATGTACAAAAGGCGTAATTCTCCAAATGTGTTAGTCATCTTTCCCCTTCCCTCCCAGAGCAAATTTTAATGAATGACTGAATCTCTTAATCTAGATGAATACTGCCATGCTCTAACATTTGACCTTTTTGGCGGGCTATTGCCCTGGGGGAAAACTTTCCTTCCAGTGGTAGTAGCTTCTGCCATTGACTTGATTGCCTCTGGCTAATTTCTCATGGTTGTGGGTTTTGAGTTATGGGTTGCAACATCAACAAGCCTTGTTTTCCCCAGTTCATTGCAAGTCAACTTTTTCATAGGTATTGTCTAAGTAAAAGGTTAATATATTAAGGATGTTCCTAGGGTTAACAAACACTTTTGGTATTTTATAGAGCTTGTTGAGCTCCACAATGATCAGAAATCTGAGCTTGATCGGAACAGTGGTTCAAAAATTATGACAATTTTATTGCGACAAACGACATAGTTCGTTATTGTATTACTCTAGTTATTTGTATCTATATTTTACGGACAACTTGAAAATGGATCAAAACTTTATACAGATGTCTGATTTGTAAGATTAGATCGGTTATATGTGTGCCAATAAATACAACATATGTTTTGTGAAATGGTTGACGGATACAGTCATCTCTATATCATCCAAAAAGAGTATTGGATTTTTGTCGGAGCATTATCCTTCACTGAGAATTCTAATGTACAATATTCCAAAAAGAGGTGATGATGGAACAAATTGGGTATTACTAGTGTATTAAGTCTTACGATATGCATAATATATAACACATCTGTGAGGCTTTTCATAAAAGATATCTCTGCAAACATTTCCCTCTGCATTATGGCGATTATTTGTCTTATATCTTGTAATATTACAGCAAAAGGAGACTAAGCTGACATTTAAAAATAATATGTTTCAGATTATCCTAGATTGTAGCCATATGTTTAACCATACGGAACTCATTATTAATTAAGACTACAAACGAGACAGTGTCGTCGTGAGATTTGGTAATGTATTTTGTGAGATTGGGTGATGTATTTAGAACATTACAAACATTTACAAGTAAATGACACACAGTTTATATACAAAATTGGGTTAAGTGTGCTATATAACGATGTAATAAGAGTAGTGTCGTTGAATTATATTTAAAGAGTAACACATTACAATGTATTATATATATCAATGTATTACTGTAAGTAAGTATACAGTGATATGTCTAGTCTAATTCAATGCAATATACAGATTAACCCAAATTTTATGGCAATGAAACAATTCCACAGGTATGCTTAGATTTATGTAAAAATCACATATATTCAGATATCAATCAACGATTCTTAACACATATAAAATTGCGGCTTCTTCTATCAAAATTAGATGGTAACATTTACAATATGAACGGCTAAAGCCTCATCCTTCTAAATTACTTCTCACTTTAAAAGCCCATGTTGAAAATGTTTTTTTTTGTTTTACTTGTGTTAGCTGTTTGTTTATTAACAGGAAAAGATGTAAGTTAAAGTTTCGAAACCACCATCATATTTATTTT
This sequence comes from Ophiopholis aculeata, assembly GCA_032273385.1. Taxonomy (NCBI): domain Eukaryota; kingdom Metazoa; phylum Echinodermata; class Ophiuroidea; order Amphilepidida; family Ophiactidae; genus Ophiopholis; species Ophiopholis aculeata. Next base: position 2,193 of record JAUMTS010106444.1, on the reverse strand, counting down.
TGGAGAGCTGTTGATAGTTAAGGAGCATTATGAAGTAACTCTAGTAATGTATGAACAGTGATTATTATTCAATGATAATCAAGAGTAAACATTAATAACATGAGGCTGCTCTATTTGAAATGTATACAACCCATTGTGGAAAACGTAGAAACGTAACTTTTTAAATTACTACAAATGATTACAGATGTAATTTTATATAGAATAATCTATTCGATGTCTATAGTTTAGTTATGAAAAAACACGACGTCACTATATCGTTTAGGTTGTAGGACATAAAACGATTCAACGATTTAGAGAAACACAATAAGTCTGACGTTTTTCTTACATCCATTTGTATGCTATTAAATATCGTTATTAAAAACGATACCTGCAACTGGATGACTAATCTACATCACGAAATATCGTTATTGTTTCATGAATGTATTAATCACGATTGTCTCTGATTAAAACTTACCCCTTGTAGTTATAATTGATAGCTTACGGAAGGCACCATGTTCATTCTTAAAAAGGTACTAAAATGAGTTGTTGTAAGATTTGGTAATGATGGAAAGATAAATCAAGTGATGAAATGGAATTCATTCTATCCAAAATATCTATTCTATTAATAAAGATATATTGTGAGACTTTTATATTATTTCGATTTGAAATCATTGTTGACAACCCAATACTAAGCGTGTTGATTTGATTTAAAACAACTGTGTAAATTCAGACGACAAAAGAACAGGCGAGGACTACAGCAAAAACAGGCACGTAAACTACAAACAGAAACATAAATGAGTAAAGGAACATTAACTAAATTAAACTAACAAAAACTGGTAAAATAAAATCTGAGGAGAATCAATAACGAACAAGGCTATCCCAAATAAATCATAAAAAAACACACGAATCACTGAAAAAAAAGGTACATAGTATGGCAACTAATAAAAAAAAACAGAAGTCAATATACTAAAAATAACATAGCAGGTGTATGCAGAAGCGACCAAATTGGTCATAATCTCCTACGGAATAAATTTAATTCAAATTCAGAATGTTAACATATGTGTCATTATCATGTATGTGATGTGTGATAAAAATAGATGTCCATTTCCTCACGGGTCGAAATGGTTGTAACTGTTTGATACACTGCAAAGGACACAGAGGGGACCTATTTACAAGTTTCTACCTGTAAATAATAGTCTTTTAAAGAAGAAACATGTTATTTATTATCGCACATTTGATTACTTTAAATACTGCATAAACAAAATTCAAAGTGCATGGTTACGTAATGAATTGGGTGAACAGCTCAATATAATGTGAGAGCAGGTTATATAGAGAGGTGACAGCGATATCCGCCTACTGTTAGTAGCCCTTGCTACCTAAGTTTATGATGTGTGAGGCAAATGACCTGTTAGCTTTGGCGACGTCGAAGGGCCCATTTTGTATTTTTTTAAGCTAATATCTGTGACGGTTCTGGTAGAACGGCTTCCCTTGTAGTGCTTGAATTATTGACCCTAGTAAAAATATTAAATGAAATTTACATGTTTTCGACTATCAGTGCAAAAATATCCAACTGACGGGTTTGTTTAATCATGGAGTTACTTATTATTACTGGTAAAATCGTAAAGTTGTCCTCGTGAGCTGCATGCTAAAATTTATGTCTCGCGCTTATAGGATAACTATCAAAAATTTAAATTACCTGCAGGCTCACATTCACGACAGTATGGACTGCTACAGCAACGTTATTGAATAAATCTTGTATGCAGATCTGGGTTTTTGAATAAAGTGACATGTAACATCGTGATTTTGGAATTGTTTTTTCCTTTGTTTGTTTCTTATTCTTGTCTTTGCTTTGGTTCGAATTTTGTTTCAATTGTTACCTTTTTCTCTTGATCTATCTTTAATCAAAATGCTCTTAAAGATACACATATTGTAATACGTTGTAATTAATGTTTTTTATGCAAACGAAATCCCGCGATCTTTAATCTTACTTATAAAAAGTAAATATAAACACAAGTGCTGGGTTTCACACATAAAATTTTGCGGATATTGACATGGCGATTTGCGATTTTCGTAGTAGTTTTATCCTGTAAAGTGTAGTAATATTATAACTGTTTCATTTACAGTAAGTAAGTATGTTATATATGATGTAAGAGCTAATCAAAAGTTACTGATACTTTGACAAAATGTGCTGAGGCTTACCTAACATAAAGTTTT
>JAUMTS010106222.1:0-10283 GCA_032273385.1 Ophiopholis aculeata | reverse complement strand
AAAACGAAGGAATGTCTTCGCTATTCTACAATTACATTAAGAATGCAGTTAACCAATGTTCATGACCTTTGTTACCTACATACAAAATAAAGGGGGTCAATTCCGCATGATTTTGAATTTGTATTTACAATTAACTGTTACCCTTTTGTTTCTTTTTAAGTGTACATTCGGACATGGGTAGAACCAACCGGGAAATAAAAAGAACTCGATATCAAATGTTATTATAATCTCAACTAAATTAAATATCCTATAAACATACAAATCTAGTTTTAAACAATGGTATACAATTGGTATTCTTAGACATGTAACTAGCCGTTCTTGAATTAGTTAAACATTGGAGAAAAGGAGATTGGGATTCAAAGACTAGACCTTTTGGACTTTTTAGCATTTCGATCTTTAACCGTTGTTTAGGATATGAGTCGTAATTTTAACATATTCTGCTCAATACTTCCTAAATCACAAAAGTAGTTTATGTTGTTAAAAAGGCTTTGATACGCCTATTTTGCGTTGTCCCACACGGGATGTTGAATAATATCACTTAAGAAGAGAAGAAATATTAGTTTATTTTCGCTTGCTAAGAGTCGATTAAAATTTACAACTTGTTTTTCTGGGTAACAAAAACAACGCTTCAAATGTTAACGATTTTGTTCGACGCTTATAGTAACATGGCACCACGAAATGAGCGAAAAGTAGCACCCCAATGACATGCTTATTTTGATATCATCTTATTCCTTGAACTTGGTAGGATTTAACCAATAAATGGCAGAACAAAGTGATTATGTGAGTCGAAATCGTTTTATTTCAAATATTTTCAGCTGCCTTAACTATACCGCATTTCATTAGTTACAATAGCGACTTCCCGCTCTTTTCGTGGTACCAAGTCAATTTTGTTATTAACTTGTCCGCTCCTAGATCCTAGACAGATCAATCAGCACAATTGCGTGTTGATATAACTCCTCCGTTCATCCTTGCCCTTGAATTATTAAAACAAAAATTGACTAAGTATAACAATGCTTCCTAACAATAATCCTTGGATACAATGAATGGAATAATGTAAAGCCAAGGCCTGGATCAATCAAACCAAAGTTCCTCCAAGGAATAAATCATGGTTACAACATCTAAATGTCAAATGTTTTGTACTTTCAGACTTTGTTATGTGTAAACATGTCGTATTGTCGAAATATCAAGGGAAAGGGAATCGGATTTTTACATTGTTAACGGATAAAAGCGTCTAGATTCTAGAAGGCTGTTATAATCTCTTAAATCGCTTATTTATGCGGAGTCTAACACTGCACTCGGGTGTTGTGGTATACGAGCGCGAATTTAAACAAAATGCGGGTTATACTCATGTACAAACCCATATGATTAAATAACGCTCAATATTATCCTCTGGAAGTCGTGAACAATAATTAAGCTCGATATTAGTATCTCTCTTTTTTAACTTGATAATTTGGGCAGTGTGTTAAACCAAGAAGGCAGGCTAGATCTAGTGTAGGTCTTTACAACTTATATTCTCACTTTGCGATCACTTCTCGATCTGATAATCTTCTTAATGTTATCTCCATGGAGACAAGAGGTTGCCATTATTTAACTACAATTCATTTTTATGTGGTCATTACGACATAAATTCCTAACGATACATTGTAACATACAAATTATATATTTTTAGACTAGGTGTTCTTACCACTGTTACAAATGTCGTGCAATGAGTGACTACTGGGAGTATAAAGTGCTTTGAAAGTTGTTCTACAATCTTTATCTTTATTGTCTATCTTGCGAGAACACAAATTACCGATGAATTTTCCAGGCAAATTATTGGTCTTTAAAACGTGAAACAATCAATCGGGACCCTAATAATCTATAGTGTTCTTACCGTTTAAAATACGATTTATCCGTTTACAAAAACATGAAGCCAGTTTAGTACATAATGTCGGTGTTACTTTCATGCAAGGATTATTTGATAGTAGCAATACTAAACGTTTTGACTTTGCCCAGCCTCATGATTTATTACCATTACAAATGTATTCGCTAATAAGCAAACCAAGCTTTGACAACCAAACACTGAAACACAGATCGAGGATTACATTTCATCCAGTGAGAACGATAACAAATCTCGCTTAACAAGGAGCTTCCACATCTCTTGATTAGCTCATACTTTAATACCTTGCATTCTTTCTTGATGCACTTAAACAGCACAGTATAGAATAGAAAATACATATAATTGTTAAGAATATTGTCCTCTTATAGCCAATGTACCAATGTTGTTAGATTTCATCTTCCAAAATGATATATATTTGCCTCTAGATGTTATAATACTTAATTCAATACATGTGCCTGTTATGTATTTTTCCCACTTTTATTCACCTGGGTACAAAATAAGGGCAATTGTTTGATTTAATTTTTAATTATTGCTGTCTTAAATAACTCCAAGTACATTAAGATTTACAATAAGATCATTTGTTGAGCGCAAAGAAGTAAAGGACCAGTATTGTCATGTTTGAAAATATATTTCCATGAGATGTGATTTGTCTACTTATCAATTTCATACTTTCCCCCGTTCAAAACCTGAGAATTTCATCCTGACAAGTCGAGGCAGATAAATGAGGAACTGTATGAATATGCACCATTCTTGTTGTTCATGAATAGATTAAATGAAACCAATTTGAAACAACTCTGGTCAGGCGAAATAGTACGGGGCTATGATCTCTGGGATGTGGGTTTAAGCTTCGATGCAACCAAGGTGTTGTTGATACTGGGTAAGATGTAAAGTATCGAGTGCCCATACGATCCGGGTAGTATTGGGTAGCCATTATGGGGACTAAAACATACTGAGTACGAAGTGTGTGATGATTGAAACTCAATGCGATATGCTTCTATCAAATCTATTTTAAATATTTAGTATAACACCTAACTGATAGCTACTCATGCAGTTGACAAATCAACAACCAAAATAGGGACAATAAAGGCATCAACAGCGTCATACTGAGCAAGAAGAAATAGGAACGAAGCTTTATTATGGAACTTGTTTCCGCCATAGACAATGGTATATGAGTTTGTCCATGATTCACCTGTGTGTTAGTTTAAAAAGCAATGAAACATGAACAAAAAGTCGGATAATATATAGGGTTACGAAGCTGTTGCGACCACGCATATACTAATTTCAGAGAGGTAAATTATTAAGCCGTGTTTGAAAACATATAAAATGTTTCTTAAGTGCATTAGGAATCCATAGTAATATAAAGTACCCCTAATGGGATATAAAGTCAGGTTTAAATGCACAGCTGATTGAATTGACATGCAAGTGTTTTATGTCATCACATGTTTATTTGGCAAAACGACAAATATAAAAAAATATGTTACAACAGATATACACTAACGCAGACACCAAATTGCCGTGATGCCAGGATGACCCATAAAGCCTGGCTAACACTGCAAACTTATTTATACACAATGGGGTCCAACACAAAAGCGCCTGGAACAAAAAGCATGAGAAAAGAAAGAGACAAAATAATATCAGCAGACTCTTGGGCCATTCTTAAACTTCTTGCTAGGTGCTTTTTCATTGTAGTCTTAAAAGTATATACATTTATCAATCCCATATTTAATATGAGGTAGTAAATTATTCCAATTCAGGGTGGTTTGATAATAAAAAGAGCGTTTGGTGTATGACTCTATCCTTGGTATGTGGACATTTAAAGAAATAGTCCTGGTAGTATAGGAGTGGGTATCAGAACTTGGGTACAAAATCGGTTAAAATATGATAGGCCGAGGGAGTGAAAAATATTAAACATGTGGTCGAGTTTGACAGCATCAAATTGAATTTGATCAACATGCGTTCTGGGTGATGAATTAAGGATGTATATAACCGTTTTGTTTTCAAAAACTGGCATTTTGCGTTGATGGATTTTAGATAAGCGGTTTATAACCAGGAGGTACAACAGTAATCTAAATGGCTTTAAGGCAGATCAAAGGTTTTGCGTATTTTTTGGTTGGAAAAACTGAGATTGCTCATACAAATATTTTAGCCAGCCAGTAGCTTTTTTTTATAAGATAATTAACTATAACTTTTTCAGATAGATGTTGATCAAGTGACACTCCAAGTTATTTTTAGGATTAACAGGTTCTATGATTTGACCGTTGTATGACACATTGAAATTAGAAGCTTTTGTAAGCTGTTGGCGTGAGCCAATAAAATAATGTCGGTTTTACCTACATTTAAAGACAACATGTTGTTTAAGCCAATTATAACAAGTCCGAGCTCAAGTCACGGGCAACCCCATCCGAGTTTTATCACATAAAATGATCACGCTATCATCAGCATACAGGAGCAGTCTATTGTTCACAGACATAACCATGGCTTTGCTATAAATAAGATACAGCAGGGGACCCAGCAGACTCCCCTATGGAACTCCGCAGGAAAGCTGCAAAATGTTAGATTGAATACCATCAACTTGGACAAGTGTTCACCTGTTGGAGAGATAAGAGTTTAACCATGCAGAATGTTATGATTGACCCTGTCAAATGCCTCTTAGAGTAGCATACCAACATATTTACATCAAGTTAGGTATTGGTTGTTTGGTTAATTACAAAATAATAGATAGCTTAATACAAGTAAACAACTGCTTTCCTAGACGCTAAATGTAAGTCAAGATAGCTACCACATTGGTTCCCCTCCCCCTTGATACTTCAAAGTATAAGACATTTCTTACACATAAAAAGGTTTAAAAGGTCACAGTAAACATGAAGCTACACTTATTAAAAACACATGAAAAAAGATCAATTATGGTATGTTGATTCGCTTAATTTAACTTTATAATGATTTTTTAACAAGTTTGTAAAAATATATAATTGTGCTGTTGACATGTAATAATGTAAACGTAGAGCCAATTCAATCTTAAAATTGACATAATATTGCCCCGGGAAAACCAGATAGTTACAACTATATACCAACTTCATATTCATTATCATGATTGTTAGGGCCAAATATATAAGTCTGTGAACTAAAATAGGTCTTCTAGGGTCAAATAAATATACTTAGCCTCGAGTATTTCGACTCGAAGCTGTATTTAAAAGTCATTCCAGTATCTATTGTTTTTTCCCCAGCGTGGGTGAAAACCTGATTACACAAAACCTTGAGCTAAACGAATTATAGAGATATTAGTGGCATAATAACTAGAACAGCATTGATAAATGTGTGCACGAACAAAGGATAAGTTTAAATAAGTGAAAATATTCAGACCTGGGGATTCACATCCCTTGCCTTGGCTTACTTGACATTTGTATTTTGAAGACAGATAATTTTTCTCAATTTTTGCGAGATAACCGTCTTGAATTATACACGTCTAGCTTCCAGCTACCTTTCCAAGACTATAACCAAATAGAGTCATATACCAATGATGCCAGGGACTACTTCTAAGGGAAATACCTTGGTCACTGAATAATATAACTGTTACGTCGTTTTTGAAAACAAAACGATTATCTTGTGATTTGGTCACTACAAATTATAATCTCCTTCTCGGATTTAAATAAATGCAGTAATTATAGAAGCTCTTATACACAGCGCTCAACCTCAGCAAGTCGTGATATTATACAAAAGAAATCGTTTGTTATTTTGACATGTTTTAAATCTGATAATGGTGCAAATCTTGTCAAGAGTAAAGAGGTACATCACAACGTCGTTCAAACATTGTACTTTCTATTGAATAATTCATAAGGCGTGGGTTTCCGTAGGCATATATTATTGTAAGAGCTTTATATTGTTAATTTCAAGGTAACAGAAACCATATTTGAAAGATCAAACCAAACACCCCCAAAGGCATATACAAAGTACATTCGGCAGGTGAAATAATAACGTGACGGAAAACTGCAAATTGAGTGCTATATTACTATTAGTAAATTCATTATCCGACACAAATAGTTTAACCAATGGTTCTTGTGTGTTATTTCAAAGGTCATCAAATTAATAAAGAAAACTAAGAAAAATACACAATATTTAAAGTTCTCAAACAAATCCAAATTGTGAGGGACTCACTCACATATATTTCAACTCTTGTAAAGAGTCTTGTCTAAAGTGCACTGAAGTGATGCTAGAAATCGGCAGTATTTCTAGTTTGGCTTGACAACCTAAGTAGCCTAAGAAAAAACAAAAAAGACAGTACAAATACGAACAAGGGCTTAGTTGTCATCTCTTATATAAAAGGTCTCTCGGAGAGAATTTCTAGAACCTTAAAAAACACGGCTTTTCTACCGCCATGAAACCGCGCCAAACTACAAAAAGCATGTCCGTTGACCCTGAAGATAAGCGCGACCCTCTACATACAGCTGAAACAACTAAGAGATTCCCTAACAAAATTGCCCTTTAACGTACATTGGGGAAACGAGCCGCTTATTTCAAACCAGACTGTCTGTGCACAAATCCGAAACCGAACAACAGAGTACTAATTTCTTTCGCGAGATCGCCAAGACAATATTCCACCACCGAAACATTTAATTTGGCAATAACGGAACGCGTAGCTGCCCAAAACCGCATTACTGGGTTGGTTGAGGCAACCGTCATTGACCTAGAACCGGACAGGACAACAATATGGTTAAAGGAGGCCATCCGGATCAGAAGCAGAGGAGATAAGACCACGAATAAAGCCGAGAGGCAATCAGACTAGATCTAGTGCACGATCAAATAATCAAACGGCAATACAATAGTTTGGCTACGACAACAAGGCAAACTAAAAAAAAAACTGCCGATTTCTAGCATCACCTCATTACAGAGTGAACAAGACTCTTGACGAGTTGAAATATATCTGAGTGAGTACCTCACTATTTGGACTTTATTGTGAACATTTAATATTTTGATTTGATGAACAATCCTGATGAATATATTTGAAGTATTAAGAAAAATACACTAATGCCTAACAAATTATAATGGTTAAGAAGTACAAGTACACGACAGCTGAAAAGAAAACTCTCCCAAAAATTGCTATGTGTCTAATTACTTAAGTCATTAAAAATTTATCAAATAAGAAAACACACTAATAGCAAAATTGTAGAATGATAAAGAAGTACATGCAACAGGTAAACTCTACCAAAATTGCTTACTGAGTGATATTTGTTTCAATGCTATACGCATATGTGAGGAAAAGAAAACATCAGTATAGAAAGGTTGCTAACTAGAAAGATTCAGATTTTCAAACGAAGGATAACAGGAAAGAGAGCATGGTCGCCATCGCTCGAATGCCGTGCATAGTTTAACAAGCGTGACGGTATAATATACACTTACTGCAAAGGAGACTAGTTTCCTGTTCAATATATGTATATTAAGTCTAGAAAACTGAACCTCGCGACAATCGTTAATGCATAACAAGTTACTTGGGCGTCCAAAACTGCCAAGTGTCAAATACAAGCTATTTTCAAGTTTTCTTTTGAATAAAATTGGCATCATGTTTCAAAATCAATGAGATCAAAACGGTGTATAATTTAACTATACCCCTACAAAGGCTTAGCGTTTGATATAATTCGGAACCGAGTGCTGTTAATGTTTCCGAGTGTAGCTCAGTTTGGCTCGCATCTTAGTTTTCATCACGTTTTGTCATTAATTTGGTAGTAAACAAGTAACTGGTTATACATTTTGTCAGACCGTGGATCAAATTATCTTGCGTAAGTACCAATGTTGATGACACCCGGCTCCCGTTATACTGGAAGTACCTTGGAGAATCTCATGACAATTTGAAAACATTATACTAATTTTATTCAAAAAGACACTTGACTTAACTTGTTATTCACTTTATGATTCTAAATTTGAACTATCGTTTTGTTCAGTCCTCGTGATCATGTAGTCAACTGTTTTCACGTTCTTTCTTAAACTGACACCGCATGGACAGCAGGAGTTATACGGTTGTTATATATTTCCACTCGATGTATCTTCAAAGATGCTTCTACTTATTCTTTTACTTGTTAGCTAGCAACAAATGTCCAAAAGTGTTGATGATTTAGGTAAAAGCAACCAAAAATTGTAATTGAAGCTAATATATATAAAATAATAAACATACACAGACGAGTAGTTATTAAGTCAAGTTGCCATACTTGTACAAACAAATTAATAACTAGAGTACCTATAATGGGTAATAAACATATGACGCTGGTGTCAGTTAGATCCCGACTACTCAATCAAATATTAACATATAATATGGGTGCAGTTCATAAATTAGCATATAAAGATAGCGCAGTTTATTAAAGAATTAAAAATGTTTGAATTTGTAATGAATCTCAAAAACGTTGAAAATATTTGTTGAATTCATTAAAATACTAGGAAGTTAACAATCTAATTAATGTTCTTCGTAATACTACTTAAGATGTTAGTTAAATAACACTAAATTATATTTCGTTCAGTGGAATGCTAAGATATAAGGATTTATAATGGTGAATCACAGCTGGAAAATGTTTTACTTTCAAAAATATTGAATCAAGAAAACATGCTCCTTGATAGTACATGGCTAGACGATATGCAAGTGAGGCATATGAAAACAGACAAAAGAAGATCAATGACGACAGCATTTCTGCGTACTCAATTAACTACGCTGCATCAGTTGAATATCAGAACTTAGCAGAACAAATTTAAACCGATAAATATATCCTTCCGAATGAACATTTTGTCCGTTTTATAAAACAATGAATATGTTCTCAGCAAAAAGAGTGCAAGCTAGAAAGGCCATAACAGTGTCTTTAAAATTTGAGGCGAGACAGTCAGCATGATTAGTTATAACGTCTTATTCGAAACTCGTACTACCCAATAAATGGAGATTGAAAGTCCAATATTTGATTTATATAGTAGTAACGGGATTTCACGATGTCTGATATGTGACACCGAAATAATTACCTGAGATTTATGGGAGAAACGACAGAGGAAAGAATCAAAGAGCATTACACCTTCTACAATTTTAGATTTTTTCTTTAAAAAGTTCCGTACTAGGTTTAGAAGTATTATAGTTAAATAGAGATGTAATCAATGGAATTATGATGCAGTAAGTTTCAAAACTGTTCAAAAAATTTACCTCATGTCCCTTTTGGTTTAAGCTTTAATGTAAGTAAATAGTTTGAGTGCTATTAACAAAATATTAATTATTATATTAAGAAATTGAAGAAGGAAACATCTATTTGATACATATATATATTAAGTCTTCAACATGACTAAATCAATGTCTCGCTTAATAACTATTAACTGTTCATAACAACTAAATAAAGGTCCTGTTTTTTATTTGGAATATATACATGATAAATGTATTTTAATATGTCCCATGCACTGTGCAAACATTTAATCGACTTCAATGTTCTCATATAACTCGCAGTAATGAATTGAAATATCGCTCTTAGTGTAAATAAGCTAATTTCCACTGAAAGCCAAGTCCTTTTTATGCAGACATTACAGTCTTAGCGATCGCATTGCTTTAGGCAATTCGGTTGAATGTTTTGTTATCACTATTCTTATAGCATGCATATTCAAGGTAATAAAAATATAAATATTGTATTTTACTTGTTATTTTTGAATAAATAGCACACAGGAGTCTTTATGTCGCCAAAACTCATTGTTAAGTCAAATGATGAAAGCACACTTGAGTAGTTCAGAGATAAGATTGCTAAAAGACTTGCACTTTTTATGTCTGACGAACAAGCATAAATTTCTTAAATGACTTGCACTGATATGGCTGACGAGCAATCATTAGTAGCCATTTCTTCTTTGTATTTGTTGACAGGTTTTCCGTGGCTCATTGAAATTCATGTTTATGGCCCAGGAATTATATCTACTGCAAATTGAAGTAGAAAACACCAATTTTAGTTTCCTCAATAATTCATTATTGCCAGAGGCTGTTATTTTAAATAAATAAATGCTATCACACTGATTCAACAATTGGCGTTATTAATTTGGCACTTGGTTAAGCAGCTTAGAATTGAAACACACCACTCGTATGAAATCATACTCAGCCTCAGGCTTTGCAACACATAACTATTTAAAGTAAAGATTTTATTAATTTCAACTGCTAGGGCTAATGTGCCAAGCAGCACCTCCAACATATTGGTTTTAATTCTTAATAGTACAGTATTAAACGTAAACTTTACTATGCCATGCAATTTTCTAGAACATGGTATTATAATTTAATTTCATAATCAATTATTCATGATTACACTAGACTTTACAGTCATTCTATTTTCATGAAATTGCCATCTATTATGTTGAGGTATGACACTAAAAATGCATGACGTTCATCTTGTAATAATTACGAAAAATCAATAGC